>JAMKQA010004774.1:0-17325 GCA_024699735.1 Posidonia australis | reverse complement strand
TGCGTAATAGGAATCCTTACCCATCCTCTGGTTAGCAGACATCCGGCCTTCCCATTTGCATCTCATGCATTCATCTTTTTGTGGTTTTCCTCGTCTTTTCCTTAAAAGACTAGGTGGCGACTCCACTTTTTTCTTTTTTTTATCCTTACGCCTTCGCCGTCATCGGCATGGCTGTGGTCTTCTCCTCCTCTCCACCCCCTCTCCCTCCGGGTCGGGCGGTCGGTCACACGGACGAACGCGGTCACACCTTCATTTCTGTAAAACTCATTAAACTGTAAATTGCAAAATTCTAATTCATTATTTGTTCTAAGCCACTTGATTTTCATTTCTGTCTGATTATCCATTAGAGCTTTCCACTGTTTGAAATACTTTAGTGCCTTGTCTTTATACTTTAACATGTAGACCCAGACTTTCCTTAAGAAATCATCTATAAAGGTCAACATGTAACAGAGACCTCTAAGAAATGAAACACGAGATGGACCGCACTGAGTGAACATAGTTCAACTTGACTTTAATTTTATGGATTCCTATCTTGAAGCTCATGCTTTTCATCTTCCCAAGTACATAATGTTGATAGAAATCAAGCTTACCCGTGCATTGACCACTGAGGAGTTCCCTTTTGCTCAATAAAGTCATCCCTTTTTCACTCATATGTCCTAACCTCAAATGCCACAGTCTTGTTGTATCTTCTTCATGATTAAGAGATGATGATGTCACTGATACACTTGAACTTGCGACTATCCTCCCTTGCAAGATATAAAGGGTTTCCACGCATTTGGCCTTCATAAGTACCCAACTTCTTTTGGAAACTGTTAATATTCCACCTTTAGCTGAGTATTTCAATCCGTTTGCTTCAAGAATGCCCAAAGAGATGAGACTCTTCGCCAAATCTGGAATATGGCGAACATTGGATAATGTCCTCACTATGCCATCATGCATCTTGACTTTAACTTTACCTCTCCCAATAGTCTTACATGGTGAATCATTCTTCATGTGCACATCTCCACCTTCTATTATTTCATAAGTAGAAAACTAATCTCTATTAGGATACATGTGATCAATACAACCAGAATCAAAAATCCATTCGTTCTTGTATTTATTTTCATTTGTGACCAGAAGAACTAAATTGTCTGAATCGTCATCAACATCATTAGCTTAGGCTGCATCGGGCTTGCCTTGATTCTTGCCATCAATCTTTTCTTTTCTTTATTTTGAAGCTTGTAACACTCCTCCAAGATATCACCCTTCTTCTTACAATAGTTGCAAAACTTGGATTTATCCTTGGATTTAGATCTAGACCTATTCTTGTTGCTACTTGACCCTTTCTTCATGGTTTCCCTTGAGAATAGGGTTTCACTCTTCACATCTCCTTCTCCGGTTAATTTTTTATACATCAATTCTTTTGAAAATAGATATTTCTTTACATCTTCACGAGAGGTAGAATCTTTCCCATAAATAAGAGTTTTCTGAAAATTCTTGAAAGATGATGACAACGAGCATAACAATAACAATGCTTAGTCATCATTCTCAATCTTAACATCAACATTCTCTAAATCCATAATAATAGAGGTAAATTCATCTAAATATTATTTAATAGACGTACCTTCACTCATATGAAGCATAAACAACTTTTGCTTCAAGTATAAATGGCTAACCAGAGACTTCGTCATATACAAGGATTCCAATTTCTGCCATGCATTTGCCGTGCTTTCCTCATAGACGATCTTGCATAAAACCTCATTAGACACGAATAACTGGATCAAGATTAACGCCTTTTTCATCAAGTTCTTCTCACTGTTCCTTTGTCATAGTACTTAACTTCATCTCCTTCCTGAGAATAACTTTCTTTAACCCATTCTAGATCAAATAACCTCACATCTTCACTTGCCATAGATCAAAGTTCATATCTCGATCGAACTTCTCAATTTTGAATTTCATTGTTGACATCTTTGCACGAACAAACAAACAACCCAAAATAATCAGACTCTAATGCCACTTACTGGGGATAATAAGAATATGCATTCGAATTGAAAATATGAATTGTAATGTAGAATATTATTTGAAAACGTGTGGAGAACATGTAGAATCATAAAAACCAACAACAAATCTCGTAGGAGAAAGAAATAAAGTAAAAAAGAGAATAGAAAGAAGAAACACACCAAGAAAACACAAAGATTTACGTGATTCAGTTAAAGCCTACATCCATAAGGGAAGAGGAGATCAAATCAGCTAGATCTTGGAAGTACAATGATGAGAAAAGAGCTTAGGAGAGTTGTAACTACTATCTCTAAGTTTACAAGTTAAAAAACTAAGTTACAAAATCATAAAATACGAGTTATAACTTTATAGTTTGTCACGACGGACATCCACAGAATCTCTTATTCAAATTTAAGAAACTACAGACGAAGCAGACGTCTATAGCGAACATCTGTTTTTCTCATAGTATTCAACAGTACTTCAACGAACGTTCGCAGCAGACGTTCATTTTTCTCCTGGTTGTTGCAGCGAGCTAATAGATGTCAGGAGCGGACGTCCGTCAAGTTGTTTTTTGTCCATTTAAGACACAAAACTCAACAATTCCTAATAGAAATAACTTGCTAGTTTAAGGATTGGATAGTCTACACAGTCTCGTAAGTACTATGAGCTCTGGGTTTTTTATGAGTAACTTGACAAGCTAGGCGATATAAGTAAAGAAAGTAAAATAGCAGTGGCTATAGAGGTGAATATAGACTTTTAGAGTATCTTAGCTCACGATATTTACATTCATAGCAACCATAGCATCCCTCTTATCCATATCTTCAGTCTTAGGAGTTTCCTTTCAAGTTCCTCATTCTGATTAACACCAACTTTCTGCCCATCGATGCTGCATTGCCAAGACAATGTATTAAGTATTTGCACAAAGATGAACAAATATGGCAATCGTAAAGTGTAATGGAAATGGACCAAGCACTGACATCAAGACATGCCTGTACCACAATTTTGTATATCAACTTCTGATATGGATGCAAGAAACGATTGACAAATAGAAGACAGCATATACTAACAGGACCTCAGCTGATCACCAACGTTGAGAGTGATACTAGGCAACCTCTCCATATTTCATCCAGGAACATGGCACACGACCCTCCCAAATTCTCCATGTGCCTCTGTCCACTTCGACTTCGACATAGAATTCAAATGTAGCACCACGTTAACACAATCCTTACAAACCTCTTTCCTACCATTTCCCCAATTCCCCCCATAAACGAAGCAGCAGAACTCCCCTTTCTCCCAGTTCTTCTCACGGTAATCCCTCAAGTCCCCATTTCTCAACAAGCCCCAGGAGAAAACTATCATAGCCCTCAAGTCCCCATCTTCTCAAGGTAATCCCAAACAAGCACTCTACTCATTGCCCTCATGACTGCTTTGGTTGCACCAAAATTGACGTTCTCCAAAAATGTCAACTTCTCTAATTGGTACAATCTTCTCTTGTCCTTCCCTCTCCAAGTGGACTGCTGTAGTGCAACTTATTATAAGTGAAAGACGTCAAACCATTGATCGACTAGCAACAATTTGCCCTGAGGAGCAGATTATGGCTCACCAAAACCCAATTATTCCAATTACTGAAGGTGCACATTACAAACCAGTGATACATAAACTGGTATCTTCATCAATCTCCAACAAACTATGTCCATGAACTTTCCCTACTTCCCTCTCCTTCATGAGCTTCCTCAATCTCCACGAATCCTCCCATCTCCCAGATTCAGCATAGATATTTGACATAAGAACATAGTGTGTTACATTTACAAAGTTCAACTGGAAAAGATGGCTGGCCACAATCTCAGCAAGTACAACATTTCCATGAAGCCTGCAAGCACTAAGCAGAGACACCCATAAACCAGAATCATGTTTTATTGGCATTCTTCTGATGAACTCAAATGCCTCAATCAATTTACCAGCATGACCAAGAAGGTCAACAATACATGTGCAATGCTCCACAGTAGGGGAGATCAAGTAGTCCCTTTTCATGCTATCGAACAGCTTCATCCCCTCTTCCACAAGGCCAGCACGGCTGCAGGCAGTCAAGATTGAAGTAAAGGTGAAACTGTTGGGTCTCACACCCTCTTGTTTCATCTGGTGGAAAATCCTGAGTGCAGCTGTGCCACATCCTACAGTTGCATAAGCTGCAATCATCGTACTCCATGAAACCACACTTCTTCGATGCAAATTAGTGAACATCTGTCTCACAATGTCAACACATCCACACTTGGCATACATGTCCATAAGAGCATTGGTGATGCATTCCTCAACCTCATAACCTTCACATCTGATAAGATCATGAACCCATCTCCCATTTTGAAGATCTCCTAGCTTAGCACAAGCCGTGATCATGCTAATAATTGTGACATGATTGTATCTCACTTTGTGACATTGCATCTCTCTGAAGAGCTCAATTGCCTTCCTATAGGCACCTCTCTGCTCATAGGCAGCAATCATGCCATTCCAGGATACTAAATTCCTGTCCTTCATTCCACGAAACAATGCAACTGCAACTTCCAGTTTCCCACACTTCCCATACATAGCAATCAAAGCATTTACCAAATTAAGATAAGAATCCAAACCCAACTTGACTGCATACCCATGAACCGCCTCTCCCCAATTCAAACACCCGTGGTACGCACACGAAGGAAGAACACTAACAACCGTGATCGAATTTGGCCACAATCCAGACACCATCATCGACCTGAAAACGCCCAAAGCCTGACTATGGAACCCATTCTGCACATAACCAGAAATCATAGCAGTCCAAGATACCACATTCCTCACCTTCATTGACCTAAAAACGGTCTCGGCCTCCCTCACCTCCCCACACTGCGAATACATAGTCAAAAGAGCAGTTTGCCCGTAGAAATCGCCACCAAACCCATTCTTGACCATGTTGCAATGCACCTCCCCCCCTTCCGGCAAAGCCGAGAGATAAGCACATGCGCGAACAAGGAATGGGAATGTGGAGTTGTCAGGCTGAAGTCCAGACAGGTGCATGCCACGGTAAATTAGAACGGCTTCGCGACATGGGCCTAGGACGGAGTAGCCTCGGATGAGAGCGTTGCATGTGACGGGGTCTCGGTGGGGCAAAGCGTCGAACAGGTGACGGGCATAGTCCATGGTGGGGTCATGCATCGAGGACAGGGAGATGAGGTTGGTGGCGACTGGGAGGAGGGAAGGTGGTATGGAGCTTCCGTATGTGGTGATGATCCGGGCGTGGAGCCGTTGCAGGTGTTTCAGAGTGGCGCGGGAATTTAAAAAGTCGTTATAGAGTTTGGACATATTGCCGTTCCATTTGTTCGCTTTGTACAGGGACTGAATCGTATTGATTGTCATGGTCACATGAATGTGATATTTATTTACTTTAAGGATCTGGCTCTGTCATGAATCCGTTTAGGTGATGTTCAGTGGATCTTTACTCTTTAGTGATCAAACAAGCAGCACACTCAAGTATTCCATGATTTTAGATGAAGAGAGTATTCTTTCTAATTTTTGCCGCGTTTGTTTGCTGCTCTATTGACGCCAGCGTCCACCAAGAGTGGTCTCTGGCAAACAAACAATCCCGTTCCACGATCTGAGCACAGATTAAATGCCGCTCAATGTACAATGACTAAAGAAGAAATTCGAAAGCGACAGTGGACGTGCTTCGTTCTGGAGCAATTGAAATCGATGTGCAGAATGGAGAAGGGCAGCATTGAAGAGCTACAGGAATTTTGATTTGTCAAACGCCTCTCTACACGGAAATTGACTCTTTGTTGGAGTGGGAACTTAAAATCAATCGATGCGTGAAACATGTACAGTAGTCGCTCCAACTAAACAACCCCAAGACCACTCTAGCTAACAAACAGTACGTTAATTGATATTTTAATTTATAACGTTTCATCTTATGTACAAGTTATTTAACCAAAAGGTTGACAACTTTAACTCTATTTAAGTTCTCTGGCCACAACTGATATTTTCCCACGTAGAATAAAACTTCGCGCTTGTAATTATGAAGTCAGAACATATTAAAATAATCCGTTACGCAACAAAATCATGTTCCAGATCATTCAGGCTCGCAAATGATAGGACTTTCATGAATGATTCAACAACAAAATGATGGAGCCGAAAGAACAACTATCGGAGCTCATTTATGTAAAATCCATAGAACGTCCCCCATTATATGTCTTTCCAAGTAAAAAAAATGCTCTAGAAGGATAAAGTGTTAAGGCGACCACACAATCCATCAAATGACCAATGATTAAAAAAGATAACCACGCAAGCGAGAAAAGGTACTGATGAGGACCCACTCTGGCATGAGTACAGTTAACTTGCGGTCTCCATCTTTATATTCTTTGCAACTATAACTTTTGCAATTGATAGATTGAACCATGTCAATACAGCAACACCAGTTAGCAAAGACAAGTGATCATTGATCAGCATAAGCATTGTTCTAGGATTAAGCAGAATATGTATTTTTTTGTGTGGCTATCATTAACTATAAACCAATCATCGGCCTAAGCAAAAAGCCTACTTGCCATGTGCCTCTGGGGACACATCAAGTAGAGGTCAGGACCCACTTCCAGACATGCAACACTTCTGATTACGCAGATTCATGCTTCTGTACGGTACAGCATCTCAAACTTTTCTGAACAACCTTTCACCTTTGACTTCCTGCAACCTCCCTTTCAACTTCGACTTCCTGCATCCAAAAGCACTCATATAAATGGTTGGTAGCAATTAACCAATCTTCTTTCACAAGAAGAAAGCTCGACACAAGGAAAACTTCGAGTATAAAGTTGCTAGAAAAGCATTAATAATATAATACAATAAAGAATGAAAAATAAGGAAATAGATGGAACAAGCAAAAAACTCCATGCAATCTGTAGGAAGAAAAAAAAAATGTACAAAAGGAAAATATAATCTAAACAATTAAATTTTAAAAGAAAATTATAAAAATAAGTTTGAATTTTAAAAATATTAAGAGGGATTTTTATCTACCTAACCAAATTTTAGTAAAAACAAATTTAAAAGCCGAAATAAGGGAAAAAAAAGAATAGTTAGGAGTTAAACTAACACATCATAGAGTAAGTATAGATTAATAAAATAAGAAAAGAAATGACCTTAGGTAGGAGAGAAAAATTAGAAGTAAACTTCAAATAATATAAAAATAGAAAGAAGAGAGTCGAAGAAAAGCTAAATCTAAAAAATCATAATATAAAAAAAGTCATCATTCTATCACTAACTTAAATTAAACGGAAAACCATAACAATAAAAAAAGAAGAAGAATTAGATACTGACAAAAAGATAATTTCCTAAAAAAATGATAATTTAAAATTAAAACTATAGGAGAAAGAAAATTTTGTGTGATCATTTGTGCAAATCTTAAATGGAGAGATTATATTGAGATTAAATGAAGAAATTATCTTCAAATTCAAAGAATGAAATGTGGATTCCACATCAACACTTTCCCTCTCCTACAAAATTAGTACTTACAGATAGACAAATTCTGCTTTGAATTTTTTTTACTGAGTTGTCTAATTTGAATTTTGAATTTAAAAAACTTAAGAGGGAAAATGAAATCAAAATAAATTCTAATCAATTGTGCTTCTAAGAATCAACACCACACTTTCTCTCTCCTACACAATTAATATATATATAGAGAGATGATTAGATCAGTGGATATTAGATGACTAATTATTTGAGGGGAAGTGCGGAAGGCCCCTTAATTTCCAGTTTAAAACAAAGCCACATCTTATGACTAAAAAACTGTGACAAACTTAACATAGCTGTTTCACCATCAGCATATTCCGATTCCATGTGGAGAATAGAAAAGTGCAGAAGCTTTTGGAAAATCAATTGCAGTAAAAATTCTAAAAGGCCAAGATGTTAATATGTGTTACTGTATCTGTGAAGAACGATAGTTCAAGCTCAACCATAGACTAGCACTCAATCAGCATTTCAAGAGAACCACTTCATAGCATGCTAAAAGCTCTCTAACAAATCAATACATCAGGCCACACGATTCACAAGTGATCCAACGGTTTCCTTTGTAATGATCCTAAAGCCATCTGAACACATAGGCTATCAATGTCCTTCATATACTACATTAATTTAAAATATAACAGTGCCAAACTACAAACATAATATTCTAGTTCTGCTGTTCAGATAAATTGTGTACCAACTCACTACGTTAGATACTAATTCCAAGCTAAGATGATAATTCCACACATGCCCAACAGTCTATGGACAATCTCATAGCAGTGTACTAGTGACTTGGCTAATGTGCAGAGCATAATTGTGTTTTTATTTATTTATATATTTTGAAAAAGTAGATCCACTTATGTTGCTGCTAAATGTTCTTTTCAGAATAATCTGTGGAGTAAATACAGCCATTAGGGTACATGAAAATAATATCTGATGCATTTTCAGTCTCAACAGATCAATATCATGAGATCTGGGTATAGTGGATGATGTTTGAAGATGGAAGTAGTCAACACAGTTGAATAAGTTGTTAAGCTACTGAGGACATTAAAAAGGAAAATGAAAAGGGAGTTGGGATGGTAATGGAGGTCATCAATCAACTGTTGTAAGCAGAAGGGAAAAAAGACATGCTAGTCAACTGAGGATGTAAATTAGGAGAGTACAATCATATCCAGGTTTGCGCACACTAGGAGAATGAAATTCTATCTAGGTTCTTCTCCTACAAATTGTCTTAAGCAGATAGACAAGGTGTTAAGGCCTGCTTATTATAGCTTCAGAACTTCACAAATAATATTCAACCCTGTCAAAATGGAAATTGGATGAGATACCTTTGAGATATCTAATATCCCCTTTGTTTCCATTAATTTTGAGCCCTCCTCATTATTCATCCCTGTAGTGTCTATAACTTGCTTAGGAAGCTCCGCAGCAGTATCTTTTTGTGGACTTTCCTGAATTGAGACGAACCAATGGCAATTAGAGTAATGAAATTTCGATCATTCCATTTCATAGATCTGAAGTCCAAGGGAACAATACACGGTTATCTATCACAAAAATGTCCAATCTAAAGATTAAACATTATTTTAATCTAATTAATATAGGGACGATAAATGTAAAAACTGAATTGGTTACATAATCAATGACTCATAGTCTATTTTGAGCAACAAGTACTACAAATGCAATTTTTACTGCCCAGAAGAGACCTATAATACTCTCTTCTATATATTTTTCTCAACACTTTCCATTCCAAAGGTTGGTACATTAAGGAAAGAGTTCAATTAAACAAGTCAGTTACAAATGTCACTGAGATTTACAACAAAAAGGGCGCCCACATTTCCTACATATTATGGTTCCCCACCTTCCCAACAAAATAACCTGTCAAATGCAAGATCATTATCTGCTTCTCATATTAAGGCAAAAAAAATGATTCCACGCAAAAAAAGGAGAAAATGAAAGAGATATTCATTTAACTTTTCAAATATCTAAATCACCTTGATTCCCATTAATTCCATTGCATCTGCATTATCTGTCCCCAAAGGCTCTGGAACTTCCCCAGGAAGCTCCTTTTTCTGATTAAGGACACCATCTTCCAGCACGTCTTCCTGCATCATCAGTATATAAATGATACTAGATAACATTGACTACATTTTTTTTGCATGTTGGGACAAACTTCTCTAATGAATAAAGAAACAAAGCATCTCAAAGAGACATTGCAACAATGCATGAAACATGAAATACTTCTCATATCATTTTATAATGAATGGCATGATTCACTTCTCCCAATTAACAAGCATGAAATTATGATGTCATTGTGTGAGATGCATTGTTTTTAGGTGTAGAACCAAATAAAACTGTGAAAGCTACATGTGCTAAAGAAAACAAAAATGAATTGAATTACAGTAATTTAGAGATAAAAACTGCGAATGACACCTCTGAATTTATGCAATATATTTGATGATTGAGAAGTCGCCCACAATGACCTCAAATTTCCATTTTACTCAACTTTATTCCAAAAAACAGGGGGTCGAACAGTTAGTGGCATCCATAGTGAGATCCATATATTTTACATTAAAGACATTGCTGAATACTATATTCTTTCTGAGATAGTCATGGTAGAAATCTCGTCAATGTAGGTTATTCTTCTCCAGTTATCCTTAGTGAGATAGTGGCATCCATATATTTTACATTAAAGGCATTGCTTCCTCACTTTTTAACTAATAAAAAACAGATGAAAGCAATTCGTTACTTCTAGCATAAGGACTGCATGGAGGTGCACGACTATGATGAGCTATGGATGTTGACGAGCAACTTGTTTAACATGCTCAGCAAAATAAATAAAGGCAACACACAGAGAAAGAGAGAGAGAGAAAGTGTGTGTGTGTGTGTGTGTGTGAGAGGTGAATATGTGCTTTAAATATATCTCAGCTCACCTTGAGAGAGAGAGAGAGAGAGAGAGAGAGAGTGAGAGTGCGAGTGTGTATATGTGTGTGAGGTGAATATGTGCTTTAAATATATCTCAGCTCACCTTTACTTCCATGACATCCATAGCATCCTTATTAACAATCTCTGCAGTATCAGGAACTTCAATTAGAAGCTCCTCTTTCTGAATAAGAACACTATCCTTCTGCTCATCCACCTGCATTGTCGATAGTGTTCACAGTAATTTGAACAAAACATAGCAATCATAGAACAAAATGGAAATGGTCCAAGCAACGATTTCAAGGTACGCCTGTATCATAATTTTGTATACCACTCTGATGAATGGGTGTACGAATTATTTACTAGTAGAAGATGACATGTACCTGGAGGGAAGGAATTACAGATTTCACCGATGACAGCCCCAGCTTATCACCAACATCAAGAACGATACTAGGCAACCTCTCGATATTCCATCCAAGAACACGGCACACTACCCTCGCAAACATTCTATGCGCCTCTTTCCTCTTCGTCTTCGAGATCGAATTTGAATGCTGCACCAGACTAACACAATCCTTAAACCTCTTCCCTACCTTTTCCCCAATGCCCCCACAGACCAAACAGCAGAACTCCCCTTTCTCCCAGTTCTTCTGGTAGTAACCCCTCAAGTCCCCATCTTTCTCAAAAACCTCCATGAAGAACTTAAAATACGTAGAATCACCACTCGCATCATCATCATCTTCTTCCATCAAACTCTCCTCGTCGTCCGACGAACATTGCTCGGAAAAGAACACCCTACTAGTATTAACACACTCCTGCTGCGCCCGAATAGCAACGATCACTGCCTTCGCGTCCTCCAACAGCGGCTTTGATGGGGTCGCAATGGGTTTTTTTTGTTCTTGTTCTTGGTTGCTCTCCTTCTCTTCCCACCCGCGGACCTCGTCCGAGGCATGGTCGAGAACGGGCGGGCAAGGCCATTCGATCGCTGTTATAGAGTCTGCACTGCAATGGGAGACGTTGGGGTTTGAGAGGCATGTGGGTTGATCGAGATGTTCTTGCTTCTTCCGCTGCTTCTTCTGGGCCTTCCGCTTTCCGCGCTCTTCTCTCTTGAAAACCGTGGTATTCGTGGCGGCGAGGGGGTCGGGGGAGGAGGTGCTGCGGGGAGGGCCGAGGTACCAGAGGGCGTGGAGGCGGCGGACCTCGTCGATCCAGAGGCGCTCCATCGCCGGAGAAATGTGGACGGAGGGATCCATTGGTGCTCGCGTTGTCCGGAAATGGGAAAGGGCGACGGGGTTTTTGTCTCGCTGATGTTAGGATGTCAGGGGGTTAGGCACTTAGGTATCAAGTTAACCGATCTAATTCGTTAAAATGGGTGAGATTTTGTATACGTATTCACTCGTTAACTCGTTATTCGTCACCGATGATCCATTACTTAGAGATAAATTGATAAATTTACAAAAAAAAATTAGGCCTACGCAGGCCAGGACCAGGTCGAGCTGGCCCGTTTTTATGGACTAGCCAGGTTACGGATAAAACTCCCCAGCCCGACACAGTTCAAGGCTCGTTAGTTGACCGGTCTATATATTTTTAAATTTAAAAAATATTTATTATTAAATAATTAATATATAAATTAAAAAACTTGAAAAAATATTCAACATTTTACATTAACAATTAAATTAAAAAATTTATTTAATAATAAATAAATGATGAAATTTACATTTTACATTAATATCCTAGATACATAAAAAAACTTGAAATTTACATTTTTACATTTACATCAGATATTATGATATTCAACAATTTACATTTTTTACATTTACAAATTACAATTATTACATTAATATATATTAAAAATTATACAAAAGAAATTTATTCATATTTTTTAATCTATAGCAGAAGCTCCCGTCCCTGTTGAAGTTGTTGTTTCCTCGTCTTCTAATTCGTCGTTTAAGTTTAAATTTTGTAGACGATCAACTGCATCATACCAATCTTTCAAGCAAACAGAGACTTCTACAGATTTTTCTGATAATTTACATCTTCTATCACTTAAAACTTTTTTTCCTGCAAAAAAGACAGACTCCGACGCCACAGCCGACGCCAGAATCGTTAGTAAATCTTTAGCCATCATAGAAACTATAAGAAACCTAACAGCAGTACTAGACCACTACTTTAATACATCTAAGTTATCATTTCAATATCACTAAATGCAAACTCACATTTTAAATAATTTTCTAATTCATTACTAGTCGTTGATTTACATATTTTCTTTTTTTCTTATTTAATCTACTCCAAAATGAACTACTAGTACTACTTCTATGTGATCCTACAAAACTAGATGTATGTGCACTAGAACTACTTTCACCATAATTGTTAACATATTCTTCAAATAATGCATATGAGGTTTCCTTAATTTTATTATTATATCCATCTATTTTTTCATTTTGATTCATATTACTAAAAATATCATCTATAAGTATCATACAATTAACTAATCTATGTCTAGGATCCATGAGTAAGGCTAAGCATGACCGCATTGGAGACTCATCCCAATAACTATTATATTTTTCTACCATCATTTTAATAATATATTCAAATTTTGGGAATTGTTTATATTGTTGAAAAATATTTGTAATATTAAATAAATTAACTAAAACTAAACAACTAGTAGGATAATATTGATCAGATAATTGATTAGTTACAGTATAAAATGGTTCTAAAAATGTATGAATTACATTAGCATTATTCCAATCTTCATCATTTAGTAAATAATTAGATCTTGAATTATAATATGTTGTAATTACATTATTATAAGATAAACATGAAGTTAACATATTATATGTTGAATTTCATCTATGTTGAACATCTAACTTAAATTTTTTAGGTTTTATACCTTTTCTGCACATAAATATCTAAATTCTTGAAATCTTTTACCTGATGTTTGAATAAATAATATAGCTGCTCTTATATTTTCTATATAAGGCCAAATGCAATGTATACATTCTTGTACAATTAAATTTAAAATGTGACAACAACACCTACAATGAAATAAGTCACCATTTAATATAGGTTTTTAATTTCTTTGTAATATTCCTACTGCAACATTTTTATTAGAAGCATTATCAAAAGATATTGTATTATTTTTATTATATATTTTAAATTCTTTACAAATATCTTCTATAATATTTGCTATGGCTTTTCCAGTGTGTGGATGATCTAAAAATTTAAAAGCAATTAATGTTTTTTGTAAATTTCATTCTATATCTATCCAATGTGTTGTTAAACATAAATAAGGAAAATTATTTGGACCTGTCCAAACATCACAAGTTAATGATATTTTACATAATAACTAAAAAACATTCCAATTAAAATTTCTTTATCTTTTTTAAATGTTTTATAAATTATATTTTTAGTAGTATTCCTAGAATGACCTTTAAATTGTGGGTTTAAATAATTTCGTACACAACTTTCAAAATCTTTTATTTTCAGAAAAATTAAAAGGTTATACTAGGTTTTTTAGTGTCTTTAAATGTCTTTAAATGTCTTTTATTTCAAATCTTTCAACTTTCAATGCTTTGCTTCCTAAGTTTTTTTAGTTCCTGTAGATTGTGTTTGTGGGGTTGTTGTGGTTTGGGATTCCTGTGACTCTTCAGTAGGGTTATACTCAGAGTTAGAAATATAATCATGACTTCCTATAATAAAAGGATAATCCATTTTTAAGGCTTAAAAAATTGATAATAAAAAAAACCTTAACCTAAAAAACCCAAAATCCAAAAATAGAGGGATTAGAATTAAAGAAATAGGAGGGATTAGAAGTAAAGAAATTTATAGACGTCTATTGCTTAAAAGGTTGGAGCTGGAGACCAGAATTTGATGAAGAATGAAGACCGGAGTCTAGAGCCAAACTTGTATTCTACAAGGGAGAAGAGTTAAAAAATTAAGAGTGTATAGTGTAGTATAGAGAGATTGAGAATTGAGAAGGAGAGGAGTTGTGAAAAAATGAGAAGAATGAGGTGGTATTTATAGAACGAAAAAGAGAGAGTTTTTGATTTATTTTTTATTTTTTTTAAAAGATTGCATGAACGTTGCAAAGCAACATTCAGAAATCGCGAACGTTGCAGGAACGTTCACATGAACGTTGCTGCAATGTTCATTTTTTTATTTTTTATTTTAAAATCGGGCCAACCTGGCCCAACCCGCAATGGCCCACCCTACTTAAACGGGCCATTTATGGGCTTACTTAACGGGCCCAACCCATGGACCTGGTACGACCCATGGCCCGTTACGGGTCGAGCTGGGCCAACCAAATTTTTTGTCAGACCAGGCCAGTCCGGGCCAATTTACTGGCGAGGTTGATCGACCCAACTTACAACTCTATATATATATATATATATATATATATATATATATATAATAATAATAATAATAATAATAATTACACAATTACACTTCCTCACCTCACTTCAGTCCTCACTAAGTCACTCCTCAATCCCAACACTAACATTTCACTCCTCAAAACATAATACAGGTGTTCTAACCCACTCCCGTAGAAATCCATATCTTGACAACGTACATGGTAGAAGCGATTGAGGATGGGGGAACAAGGAGGCTTGCAATAGAGGAAGGAGTAGGGGGTGGAGATCTCTAAGTGAGACTGGATTGGGGAGACGAAGGCGGCAATCGAGACAGCACATCTGCTCGCCTCCACCTTTGATTAGGGCCATGTGTTCCACATCATGCGCATGCCATCGATGCTCTCCAGATTTGACGTTACCCTCGTCATGTCTGTCGTCATTGCAGTATCAAGGAACGAGAACATTATGATGGATGGGTCCTCTTCTTCCTCTACTACTACTACTACTCTCCTCCTGCAATGTTTGCCGCCATTGAAGAGGAGGTGAGATGAAAACGGGACTAGACTATCTTTTTGTCCTTCGCCATGTTTTATTTCTCTTCCTGCTTCTACTGTCTCTTGTCTTTCTCCTGTAGTCTTTTTCTTCTAAGGTTTAGGGAAATAATAATTCTCGTTCTCTACTTTTTCTTCTTCTTCTTCTGTGTGTATTACAATTGTATTACTATTGATTGTTGATTACGTGTATTATAATGTTGCTTGTTATTGCTTATAATACTATATAATATTATTGATTCTTATAATATTGTTTCCAACATGTTGATTGCTACTTATAATACTATTAATTGTTGATTGCTGCTTATAATTGTGTAATGCATGTATAATGTTATTTGCTGCTAATTTATATTAGTGTATATGTTGATTGCTATATTATCAACTCTTATGATGTTATTAGAAATCAATAAAATGATTATCTTGAACTTAATTCAGTCCATGAAAAGCTGATGAAATAATATAAGTTTAGATTTAACAATAAAAAATTTACCCGTTTCATCTGTCAACCCTACCCATCACCCATTTCCTTAATAGGAAGTGGATAGGATAGTGATCAAAAATTGTTAAGACTAGTATTCATCCGACCCATTACCCATTAAGAAAGAACGGGTTAGGATTAAGATAGATCCTAAACTCAACTCAGCATGACCTGTTTAAACCCTAGGCTAAGGTTTGGTTTAATACTGATTAAAAAAAACATAAATTCTACAATTGAGGTTTGCAAGACATGATGACAAAGGTGTAAATTGATTTGGCCTGATTCGTTAATTACAAAGCCCAGCCGAGTTGGTTTTATTGAACCCCTAAGCTCGGTACAACCCAAGGCCTACAACTAAGTTGAACGAGTCGAGCCAAGTTGGGTTAGTTCGTTTTTAAAAAAAATGGGAAAAAATTATTTACTATTAAATATTTGATATATATATATAACTTGAAAAATACATAAGATATTCAATATTTTACATTTTTACATTTACAATTATTATATCAATATAAATTAAAAATTTTATAAAAAATCTATTCATTATTGTTAGTAGAAGCCACCATCTCAGATGTGGCATTCGTTGAAGTTAATGTCGTCTTCTCATCTTCTGATTCGTCGTTGTAACCATGCCGATGGGGGTGGCCCACATGGATAGGTGGTATGTGTGCCAAAGAGGCGGCGAAGCCACGGTAAAAAGGAAAAAAGGGAAAAAGAAGAAATGCAAAAATGCAGGAGTCGCCACCTAGTCTATTATGGAAGACGAGGAAAACCATAAAATACATGAAGAATCATGCAAACAAAATAAAAAGGGGCTGCGTAAAAAACCAGAAATGCAGGTAATGATTCCTGTTATGTGCGAGGAAAGTGTTAGGTACCCTCGCACGCCCGACGAATCGGTCTTCTAATGATTTCTCTTTCGCAAATGAAATGTCGACTTTTCAGCCTTTTGCTGTACGCCTGAGGGCGAAATGTCATGCCATGTTAATGAGTGGTGTCTAGCGTATAAGCGCATGATGTGTAGGGGTGTGTCCTAGTGCTCAGAAATATCGCTCGTGTGCCGGGCCAAGAGTTGATGCAAGGGTATTGCATAATAAGATCAGGGATCTAATATCATGAGCGATTTATCATCCTTGCTTACTATATGCCTAAATGCAAGCTAAGATGCGGGAAAACTGCTGAAAACAAACATGTGCCTTCCTAATGCAACAAGGAAGAAAATCAGATGAAAACCCAGAAGCAAATCGGGTCGAGAAAGTAAGCAAAACATCATGGAAAACATGCTGTGTGCTACTGAAAACAGGATATTGCGCCTGCTTGGTGCGTCAGTCTGGAGCGCCACCTATGTGCGTCTAAGTGGGCCAGTGATGTATGCAAAGTGTAAAACACAGAAAGCAAAGCAAAGCAAAACATCAGAGGGTGCACTCTGGAAATGCATGCAGCAGAAATCATTCTGGGAAACTCAGAAAACAAGCTTTAAAAGATTTAAACATGTAAATGCAATGCGACGACCTTGAGCTCAAAGGCCTGAAGCCTCACACAA
>JAMKQA010004773.1:0-15379 GCA_024699735.1 Posidonia australis | reverse complement strand
TTCTCTCTTGCCTTCAAGCATTCTGAGGTTCTCTTGGAAGGAGAAGTAAATTGCGATACAAGTGTACAAACAAGGTAAATTTGTAGCTTGTAATATTCTAGTTATTGAATATAAGGGTTAAGTCTCAAGTGGGGAACTTGAGGAGTGGACTAAGCCGGAGTTGGCTGAACCACTATAAAAATCCTTGAGTATTTATGATTGAATGTTTTGTGATTAATCTTTAATATTCTCAAGTTTGCATATTAATTTTTAAAGACTAAATTAAAACCGGAAAATCTCTATTCACCCCCCTCTAGAGAAGCATTAGTATCTTACATTTACTACTACTACTGTTGGCAATGGTTCAAATACCATTTTTTGGAACCAGAAATGGTATAATGATATTCCTCTTAATGCCTCTTTGCTTGAATTATACAGTGCAGCCAGATTCAAAAAGGCTTCTGTCAAAACAACTGTGAATATATTTCATAGAGATTTTAATAGATTGCTCAATTTAGCTCAATGCTATTCACTTAACCCAATAGTGTTTCAATCTCAGTTGGAATGTTTTGTTAATATTATGCAATCCTTATATTTGGGAACCAGTGATGATAACTTCAACTGGTTACCTCCCAATCATTGCCCCTTCTCTGTGAAGGCAGCCTACAGAATTTTTAATGATGGGGGTCTTCGTAATGTTTTCTATAATTGCATTTAGGAAAGTTATACTCCTTTAAAAATAAAGCTCTTTTCATGGTTAGTTATTAAGAATAAAAATTTAACAAAAGAAAACTTGTTAAAGAGAGCTTGGTTTGGGTCTTCATTATGCACATTTTGCTCTGTACATAGCGAAAACAATAATCATTTGTTTTTAAATTATTCATTTGCAAGGGACATTTGGGATTTCTTTCTGGTTTCAGATCTTTATCCTGGTTATTTTTGTGTAGCTGATTTATTTTTATCTGTCCCACATCTCAAATTTGATTTACCTTATTCTGGATGGACTTTGTTACTTCAAATCATTCTCTGGTTGATTTGGAAAGAAAGGAATAATAAGGTTTTTCGCAATTCATTTAAATCTTGCTCTTCCATCATCAATGATATCATTTCTCTGATGAATTTCTCTGTAGAAAATCTTGTTACAGGATTTGAGAAGGAGGATATAATGCACTTTGTCTCTACCATGGCTTCACAACCAGTGGAATCTTCCATCCCCCCTTCTATTCCCTCTTCATCAAAAATTCCATTTGGAGATGATTCTCTGAACCCCATGGAGAATTTGGAAGAGTGATAGTGTCCTCTGTTGAAGAGATTTTTTTTTTTGTTACATTTTCATTTGTTCTACCATTGGTGATAATTTTGATACTTTACTAAGACTGTTATGCCTGCTAATTTGTAATATTTGCACTTGGACTTTGTTTCTTACCTGGCCTTTAAGCCGATGAAATACTAAATATCTAAACCGTTAACAAAAATAATAAAAATTCTAGTAATCTTCAAAAAGGTCTGATGTAGGGAGGATGCTTTCAAAATCAATGAATAAATATCTAATATTAACGTTGAAACGTGATGTTTGTCTACATAAGGAGGTGTTGAACATAATATTATGCATCGCTATTAGTATATTTATCTTAAATGGTCATTTACAACCATGGCTTCATGTGCTTAAGTTGGGAAAACCTGAGATACCATACATGGAAGACGCGGCACGAAACGACCGTAATTGTTACAGAAATATTAGAAAGAGTAGTAATAGAACAGGATACAAATAAATATACACCATGTAGAACTTGCGAACACTCATTCTCACCAGTAACTCTAAATAGAGACCTTTTTTTTTATAACAAAAGATTCTACATCCATTGGAATTCAAACCTACAACCTTCCAACTGGAGTAACAATCATGTATCGAATAAACTATGCTTTATTTGGTATTACAAACTTATTCTTCAATAATTCTAAATAGAGACCTAATAGAAAGATGCAGCGAGAAGGAACCTCATTTTGCTTTAGACACAAGCTGCTGGGAACTCAACAATCCTGGTTTCATATATTTTGCACCTTAAGCAACATTTTCTCTGATTTTGATCATCAGGACACAAAGAAATATTTTAATCTAAGTAGCACAATATGTTTCTAGCAACACCCCATCGATATAGATGTGCTACAACTGCACAGCAATAGAGTTCGAGAAAGAGGAATTTATCTAATCTATCTCTTCCATGACTAATGCTTTGATGGCGGAGCAAACCCCAAATATCCTTTCTTCTTCTAGGAGTTCCTTTAAGACTTTTCAGACACAAGATCCGAATCCTGACATTAACAATTCATGTGCAAAAGGAGATGGAAATGACGGATAGGAGGACCTACTTACTCTTAGACTTAGTTGTTCTGATTTTATTATTGCAGTCTCTATTATATGGTCATGTATGATTTAGGTACAGACATTGCCTTCGTCTTATTTGAAACTATTGGTTCCAAATTTTGAATATCTCTAAACATGACGAACTATTGATGGCTTGAATAGTCAAGGTACTATTTATAATACAATCTGCTGTTATCAAAAAAAAAAAAAACACAACTGCACAGCAACATATTTCATTTAATGGCGATGGGATGCTAGCAATTTGCTCAATGCCACATGCTAAGTATGGGCTTCAAGTCTGACCCAACTGTCTAAATCTAAGCAACTAATTGTGTCATTGCCCAAAAGAAGATATAAAGAATTAATTTTTCCCCCAGTGCATAAACCAATTTATGTGTTAGATTTCAAACCACTGTTGCATGCCTTTTAGCAGAAGTAAAATTATCATATTCTATTATCGTGTACAAGCAAATTATTAATTTATAACAGAAGTAGTAAATAGTATTGCTCCGAAAAAGACGGATTCAAAGGTTTCATTGGATACAGTAACTTAGATGCTTCTTCTCTCTTCTAGCCATTGTAGTTGCAAAACTTTTTTAAAATAATGTGCTATTGTATGAGGCAATTTTCTCACTTTCAATGCAAATCAACATTGTGTCTGGAACTCTCAGATTAATTGTTTTATACCTATCAATTACTGCAGTTTCTCACTGAAGACAATGGGCATTCAAGAAAAAGTCACATGTGTGTGCAATTCAGTATTGTAATATCCCTGTACAACAGGGTATGCTCAATTACCGAAGAGTGGCTATCCAGGAACGTGATATCAGTTATGAAGGAAACATTGATGTAGGAAGTATTTAGATGAAGAAACAGCTAGTCCATTGCCTCAAAATTTGGAGCATACCAGCCCAATTGTTTTGCAATCTTGTCAATCCGTTCCATCTGTCCTTTGGAATCACCTAGTGCTGTCGTGAAAGGGTAAACATATGTGACCTTGGTGGCTATGGATCGATAGGCAACAAAGTCCCTTTTCACGAGGAATTCTATTACATCGCGCCCAAATCCTCCATCTATTTCTGCTTGCAAATATTGACCTGTTACACTTATTCAATAAGTAAGAAGAAAATGTAGTTTCCTAGCAAACTGCAGTAACTCTATTACCATGCCCGAATGGATAAATAAAAGACATACAGATAAACTTTGAAGGTGAACTTTCCATAGAAAACAAAAACCAATGAACTATTCTAGGGAACTAGAAGTGACTCACTATATTAAAATTTTCACAGAGCCATAGCACATCTCGACACTTTGGTTACAAAAGATGTTATTTATAGAAAATCTATCTACTTGAATATGGTGTCATTTTTTGCCACAAAACAGCCAAGACGACTATTTAGAAGTTAATATCCTGCATGTGTAACCATTTTATGAAAAATCCAGGTTACATAAGAAGAAAACCATGCACGATAGAAGTCCATAGTTGTCTTTCAAGTGGACCATCAATGCAAGATATTTGAAATTCACTTGTCCACAAACTTAAATTATCAGTTTTTTTTGGTATGTTTTTAACATATATAAACAAAATTTCAAGCGAAGGAGAGCACTGCAGACAGAAAAAGAACACTACTTTTAGGTATATTGACAAGAATTAAAAGGAGGACTACAACAACTTGAGAAAAAGAAGAAGAAGAGAATCCACAGAACCCAATCATATGATTCTTCACAGTTTCATCAAATTTATATCACTTACCATCTGGGGTACCCTCCAAGACCTGGAACTTCACATTCTTCTGTGTTTTCAAAATTGCATCCCGAAGTTTCTGCAAATAAGAAGCAAGAACAGACAACACTTATAAATTATCTCCAGTACCAACCAACAGAAAGAGACTTCACTTCACCTGAACGGCATCCTCAGAGGAATCCGGAGGAATCACCCATGGAAATGCAAAAGACGCCGACTTCGGATTCGTCGACACACACCCTGGATTAGTCGACGGGCAAGGCCTAATCTTCCTGCAATGGAAGTGCTTAAAAACTACAGCAGCAATTTGGGTATTCCCCCGAAAAGCAAAGAACCCAACAAACAAGAAGCAATTCTAGCACGTACCCATCATCCAATCCAATCAGCAAGTCCTTGGATTGGCTGAAAGGGGTCGTCGGGGAGAGCAGAGAAGGTTGTGAGCTGGGGGACGGGATGGCAGGGGAGGGCAGAGGGGAGCTGAGAGTGAGTGCAATAGCCAAGGGAGCAAGTGTTGACACCAGAAAGCCATCGGCAGTTGGGTTTCGTACAGTGGCGGTGGGCATTCGATTGGTGTAGGGGAGGATGGCGGAAGGGAATGGGGATAGGAGGAGAGTGCTGCTCGGGGGCATCTCTACTCTCCTCTGTTTAAATTTAGACAAAATGTTGTTATCCTGCCACGAAGAGTGGGGAGGGTAGGGAACGCCGGAGGCTTAAAAAGTTTGCACACAAAATTGTTTGACCACAAAAGGGGCAATATAGGAACTCCTATTTTTCCTTCCACATTTAATTTCTCTACGCCTCCCACTTCACCCTCCAGCTCCGCACGTCGCACAAAACGATGCAGACCTGCGACGCTTCCTACCCTCCTGCCATCCGAACCCTCTTCCGTCACAACACCACCTCTATCACCACCACCAAAAACCTCCCCTCCCATTCTCGCCCTGCCCACCCACCGACCCACTGCGCTCTCCCCGTCGGAAGGAGGCAACCTCAACCCCGTGCACTCACAATCCCCGCCAGCCCGTTCCTCCGCGGCATTCCTTCGAAACCCCTAGGTTCCAGCAGGGAAAGGTCTACGGTCGGCCCGTGCTATGGCCATGTAGTCGTCGCGGCCTCTTCTTCTTCTTCTGGTGCGAGGATCAAGGTGGTTGGGATTGGTGGCGGGGGCAACAATGCCGTCAACCGCATGATCGGTAGCGGCCTTCAGGTGTGTCGCTGCTCTTTCCCTTCCCCATTCTCTGTCCTTAGGAACTCTCAACTAAAGATGCTTCTTTTGTGGCAGTTCTCGTAAATTGTATAGTTTTTTTTTTTTGGGAATGCAGATGTGAGGATATCTACCTATACCGAACTGTTCTCTTGTATTCCGATTGATTCGGGGTCTTGCGAGCTATCAATGTGGTGCTCGTGTGAAATGGCTCTCATAGTGTGTTCCGTTTGATATCTTTGTGTACGTTATATCGTGATATGCCACCATTATTGCAAGTTGCAACACCCGTTCTGATTGGGAAAAAAAGAAAGGGAATGTTGATTGACAAACGTGCATGCACATTCTTATTTATTAAAGCTTAGATTGTTTGTTGTTATATTATGATTAATTGGTTAGATGTGCATGCACATTCTTCTGTTGAGGACGTTCATGAAATCTAGTTTATGTGGTCAGGACATTGTATTGGCGAGTTACATCTACCGTGTGATATAAACATTTGGCAACCAAATTGGAACAGTGGGATCTGTCACTCACTGTTCATGAGTGATGTGTGTCCAAAGTCAAATATTCTTTGGGTAATTAAGTATTATCAAGTGTGGTTGTATTACTGAATGAAATGGTTTGATGAGAAGATTGAGGTGCTGGCAAAGTTTTAGTGGATTAGAATTTTTTGGAATCCCTCAATCTGACGCAAAGGAAATTATTGTAGTGAACACATTAAAACACTGTAAGAAACAAAGACATTTAGAAAAGCTCCAGGATAAGAGCAGTATAAGATAAAATGAAGGATAACCATCTTATATGTGTCTAATCATGTGCAATGAAGATCTACAAATATTAGTTAGGAAGGGTGATTTTTTTTTAAGTTGGAAACTTGAAGAAGTAGACGAAGACTCACAATCACACCATTAAAACTGGTAAAAATTTTCAATATGTACAGGCCAACAACATGTCAAAAAGGACCAACACAGGGTATTCATGACAAACATCTTGGGAACTTTCTAAATGAAAAAAACAAGAATTATGACATCAAGTAGACAAAAATGAAGCTCTTTTCACCACAATAAAGGAACCAACTATAAAGGTCAGGGTTCTTTTCTTCTATTTGGTTTACATTGAAGGCATTGAGTTAACTCATGTGTGTTGACGTTGATATAATTATTCAGAATAGAGCCGTAAACTAACTTGCATATGTTTAATTTCACAGCTAGCTTATATTAATGAAGCTCCTTTTTTTACAGTTATTACGGTTGCTACTTTAGAATTTAATATTGATGTGATAAAATATGTGCCAAGTTTCTCTACCATAAAATACTCAAACTACAAAAGGATGTGTATCTTGTTTAGGATCGCAAGGTGGTTGAATGGTTGGTCGGACCTTTTTTTTCTCTTTTGGAGGCAAGCTCACTTAGTCTTGATTGTGCCTTTATATTTTCCTAAATATTATTCGTCTTTTTTTCGAACCTCGATTTCTATGGCCAAATGTGTTGAAAGGATCGAGAGAGAGTTCCTCCAGAAAGATGGCGAGAGGCATAAACAATGCAATTTTAATACTAGAAGAAAGATGTGTAGCTCTGAGAAAGAGGCTGGTGTTATCCTTCATGTTTACAGGTCTTTCAACTTGGCTTTCTTAGGAAGATGGCTTTGATGTTTGGACAAAGGAGGGAGATTTGGGGATTAATTGTGGCACAAAATTGTATTAGCAATTGATATAAGGATGGGCCTCTCTAAAAAAATGTATGAGGAAAGATGGGAGGGGTTGATTGAATCTCGTATGGATAGAGTTTATGGGATTTGGAAAGGTATTTTGAAAGTACAGGACATTGTGAAGTGTGGGTGCTATTTGAAGTTTGGAGTGGGAATTTTGTGAGACTTGAGCTTCATAAGATTTTGTCATCTGACTTAACCCTGTTAGAAATACATTGATTTGGTAATATACATATAGATAAATATCATTGTCGTACTTCAAAGAAAATTTAAAATAACATTGAAAATAATTGATTAGGAAATATATAAATGACAATCTTAGGACTATGTTTGAAGACATTAATCTTACAATGAAATGAAATTCTAGGTGGATGAAAGGCGTGAACAATTGGTTATTTTGCATAAATTTGTCTTAATCCATTATCTTCACTTTAGTTGGGATTGTAAAATCCATTCTTATTACAATTTATTATACTTAAAATGTAAAACTCAAGATGAATTTTCAAGTTATGTTTATCTCCCTTAAAATAGCATAACACAGATGTTCTCCAAAATAACCTGATTATATCAAATGAGTTTAAATATTGTGGAAGAGATACTTCATACTTGATCTACTATTACATTGATAGATAAAGCTTGAGGTTTTACAGAATTAAAAATTGGTGAAGTAATTAAAATTATAGAGGAGAAACAACGAAAAGAGTGAAATATCAATTTTTTTCTTTAGAAATATCTAACTTCCTTTGGACATTCTCTGGTAAACATGGATGACCAATATATGGTACATGTTGGTCGACGTGAACTGATTTTTCATTAGGTCTACACATCTAACCAACATCATTGTTGTTAAGTTGACAATGGACTGGTAATCCTTGAAATTAGGCCCTGAAGATCTTGTCAAAGTTCCAAATTTCCATTTTATGTAATCAATATTTAGCCAATATCCGCCAATGTTTGATATGGTTAATGTGCCCTCATGCAATTTGGTGGCTATGTTGGTTTGAAAGAAATAGTAGAATCTTTCATGAAACTCAGTTGAATCATCATAATTGGAGGACGAGGGTTTTTGGCTTGGTAATTGAATGGTCCGCTTCTTCTCCAAGTGATGACGGATGCTGTGATTGCCACTTGGTTGGGGGTGTTGGACGCGTTGTGAGGAGTTTTGGGGTTTTGTTTTTCCCTTTGTCTTTCATCTAGCTTTTTTATTTTGGTTCCATGTTGGTACTAGTTTTGGTCAGTTTTTCTTGGTTTTCTATCATCTCGATAGATCCCTGCTTTTGAATTTTTTTTGTATTCTTCCATTGTTTTTTAATGAAATTCACCTTTACTGCTAAAAAAAAAATCCACTGATGTCTGGAACTATGAAATTGAGATCTTTGTTTGATTTACTTTGATAATGGCGTCTCTATGTTCAGTTTGCATGTCAATTATATGAGTTTAACTCTGTGTAATACCAATGTTGTATTTTCCAATCACTTTTTATTTAGAATTCATGTTGTGTTTTAATCCCTGAGAATGTGTGATTATTATTAGCATACATGTGATAATGCTTTTATATTTCCATTATAAATATATCTTGTTAGTTAAAAATGTTAAAAGATTAATCATGGATTTCTGTCTAATGATTGGTCTCACTACTAAAGAATTCCTGTAACCTATTTTCTAATCCTTGGGATAAAATGCCATTCATTTGAACACCTCCTGTGTTACAACTTAGATTCATGTGAAGCAATTGGTTCTGTGAATTCATGTGATGCAAACACTACAGTTGCTTTTAACACTGTTGATCAAAGTAAACTAATGTCACACATGTTCCTGAACAGAAGTATAAAATTATAATAGATATTTTTGAAAAAATACATTTGTATCTGTTACAATTAGAGAGAAACAATGATAATCTATCACTACAGGAGAGGATTACATATATATAGAATCAGTAATGATATGAAATATATGGATATCTATTTATCTACTAACATAATGATCTTATCTAACCCTCTCACTTAAGTTGGAGTATATATATTCATCATATCCAACTTGTTACATAGAGACTTAAATGCACCAACTCCAATGCCTTAGTAAAGATATTGGCAAGTTCTTCAGTAGACAGAACATAGAGAGTAGATATGGATACTTTCACAACTAAGTCTCTAATGAAGTGACAGTCAACTTCAATATGCTTGGTTCGCTCGTGAATCGCAGGATTATTTACAATAAAGATAGCTACGTGATTGTCACAATACATAGATATAGAAGTTTGGATTGAGAATCCAAATTCACTCAATAACGAACATAGCCACATCATCTTACATGTAGTATAAGTTATAGATCTATACTCTGTTTCTATACTAGAATGGAAAACTACATTCTACAAACTATATTCTACTTTTTACTGTACTAAGTGACCAAATTCCCTTCAACATAGGTATAATAGTTAAAAGTAGATTTCCTATCAATGTTATCTCTTGCATAGTTAGAATTAAAGTCTCAACATTCAAATGTCCATGTTTCCTATGTAATAGACATTTCCTTGGAGTTCCTTTGATATAAGTCAACACACGAAGGGCACTTATTTAGTGAACCTCTTTGGGTTCATGCATAAACTGGCTTAGTAGTTCTACTGTATAAGTTATGTATGGTTTAGCCATAGTCAAGTAGATAAGTTTGTCAATCAATCTCTTGTATCTGCCTGGATCCTCCAAAAACTCAAAAGAATCATTCCAAAACTTTGGATTTGGAACAACTAGTGTAGATTCTGACTTGCACCCCAATAAATCTGTCTCTTATTGTCTCTTAGTAGATCAAGTGCATATTTTCTCTACGATAACACCAGTTTGTTCTTCTGATAGGCCAACTCAATCTCCAAGAAGTATCTTGGTCCTATGGTTTTTGTAATAAAGTGACTCTATGTCTTAGTCTTTATAATATCCATTGTCACTACCTGTAAGCAGAATATCATTAACATAAACAATCAGTATTGGACATCTATCCTTTGTTTTCCTGATGAAGATAGAGTAATCAACAACACAACGTCTAAAATCTACATCCATAACAATCAGACTCAAGGCTTTGTTTGAGACCATATATAACTTTCTTCAGGCGACACTCCCTGAGCAACATATCTAAGAGATTTCTCCATCAAAACCTGTTTGGACAAATCAATATACAAAAAAACACTCTTCACATCTAGCTGGTGTATCTCTTAATCTTGATTGAGAGAAATTGATAGTAAAATAAGGATGAAATTTAGACTAGCAATAGGTGAGAAAGTCTCTACATAATTAACACCATTTGTCTGTATGAATCCTTTAACTACTGGGTAAGCCTTGTATCTGTTAATAGAGTCATCTGGTTTGTGTTTAATAACAAATATCCAACAGTAACTAACAATTATTAAGTCAAGGGGTGACTAACAAGCTCTCAGTTTCAGTATCTCGTGCCTGTAACGTCTGTATCTTATTATCTATAGCAGTTTTCCAGTACAATATCTGTAAAGCCTTTGAGTAGTTCTTGAGTACAATTTCAGTAAAAATGGATAAGGCAAAATGATGGAAAATTGAGTTAAAATGATTATAGGAAACAAAATTTGAAATAGGATGTAAGATAGAATGGTGCTTACCACGATGTAGGGTAATGGGAAGATGGATGTTAGAAGGCAGTTGACTTGTAGAAGCACAAGTAATATCAACTGAAGTGGTCGGGTATTTCTATTGGCGACGACGATAAAGCTATAAGGAGTGCATAGTGGTACACTAATTAAGGTAGAATTATCAATAGGGATTGGAAAAGAAGAAGGGTATGGACTCAGACAAGGTGACATCAGTAGAAATCAGGTACTTTCATGAATATGGACAGTAAAAATAGTATCCTCTTAGAATCCTAGGGTACTCCACAAAGACACTTGAGAACTCTAGGAGTTAGCTTGTCAAGTCCAAGTGAGTGATGTGAACATAACAAACACAACCAAATACTTTAAGAAGAAGATGAAAAAGACTCTGGACACAAACGATGGAAAGGAATCTCCTTAATAAGAGCAACTGATGGCATCCTATTGATCAAATAAGTAGCAATAAGAATAGCATCAGACTAATAATATTTTGGAATAATATTTTGGAACATTCATTTGAATCATAAGAGTACTCGTAACATTCAAAATGTGGCGATGTTTACGCTCAACAACTCATTTTGTTGTGAGATATAGAGATATGAAGTTTGAAATAGATACCATGAAAGGCATAGCTCAGATCTTTTAAATTACATATATTCCAAAGTGTTATCCGTGCAAAAGAAGAGTAATAGTAGAAAACTTAATTTTTATTTCGTTGAAATTTTTTTTGATTACAATACATGAGATCTATCTCGAAACAAATAAATCCATGAAACTCTAGAGTAATCATTTACAAAGATAATGTAGTAGCAAAAATCCAACATAGACGATACTCGAGATGGTCCCTAGAGATTTGAGTGAATTAACTCAAACAGACTCTTACTAACAAAAGTAGACAAAGAAATGTAACACGGTGATACTTACCTAACTTACAAGACTCACAAGTAAAAGATTCAACAGTTATTCATGACAGAGTTTGTTGTGACTTACTAAAACATAGATGTGTAAGACAATAATGCTACAAAAAAGAAGACTCAACTTTTGATACAAAGTATAGTAGTTCCTTTGGAATCTCATCTTGAACTAACAAATAGAGGCCTTTTCCAACTTCATGGCTCAAACAAATCCTCTTTCTTGTTTATAGGTCTTGAAAAACACGATGATATTGAAAAAAAAGGTTACAAAATAAAACAGAGTTTTTGTAATGGCATTAATAGATAGAAGATTAAGGGAAAAACATGGGACAATCCTTATTGACAGAGAAGAACTTTTCATACATCTCAAAGATCCGAGATATGTTTTTTTAATGTTCATATGTTTCCTTTAACACATCGCATATGTTCTTAGGTAGCGTTTGGAAACATTTTTTTGCATCAACTTATTGTGTTAAGCGTTTATTGTCAAATAAGTGTTTCCAAACGATGCCAGTTTGTCGAAATTTTTCAAAAAAGCTGGTAATAGCTTTTTAGTTCATTTTAAGCTATTGGATAGTTTTTTGAAAAACTAATGTGTTATAACTTTTTGAAAAATTATGATTATTAATTGTAGCTTATTTAATAATATTCTCAAAAGTTGATTTTAATTATAACATGAACCTAAAGTGACGATGGTGGTGGACGACTACAGTAACAACGGTGGATAAGGCCAGGCGACACAAGTGATCGGCGGTTGTAGATTGTGACCGATGGCAACAGGCAACGATGGCGAGGAAAATATAGTATTTTGATTAATTCATAAGTATTTGTTAGATATACAAATCAAATAAACTTTTCTTTACTTCCATAGAAGCTGCAAACAATATAACTTAATAAAAAGTCGGTTTTTCCCAATAAGCTGTATAAGAAAAAATATTTCCAAATATAACCTTAGTAGGAGTAAAAAACATAACATCTGAGGCAATATTGGGCTCAATGTTATTAACAATCCATGATATAATGCCACAATTAGAAACAAACCATGATATAACACCACAATCAGAGGCAAACCAATCAACATATGAGGATCCTTTTAATCGGAGGAAGATCTTTTATATGGTGTACTTTTCGATGAGCATCGAGAAACACTGTAAAAGATTTGGACCACAAATAGTTACTACCATTGAGTTTGATAGTGGTTCTACTAAGATTTCGTAGTCAAACATCATCAACAACATTGGAGGCAGAAGAGGAGGCCATGGCAGCACAAATTTGTAGAAATTGACACAAAAAAAAAGAATTTCAACATGAAACAGGAGAACCAATAGACTGGATGCTTCGAGATAGATTGGTAGGTAGGCAGGACCTAAACAATGACATGTAGAACATAGATTGTTTCCTTACCACATGGGGAAAAGGTGGAAAGGAATCAAGAAAAGTAGATCCTACGTTTGTTTGAAGAGGGAGGAGGCCCTACAGGCGTAGAAGGAGGAGGAAGAGGGAGCACATGGATGTAGCAACGTGAGAAAGAGTTGGAGGAGGCTAACAGGACAGCAGATGAGCTAACACAAGCATGCAATGTAGGAGGAAGAGTCGAAGGAGGTCGGTGGTGCTGTAAGCAGGTTGGCACAAGCGTGCGTGTGTGGGAGGTAGGGCCTGAGAAGACCGATGACGGGGGAAGGAGACCCGATGTAGGTAGGAGACATAGTTGTCTAAAGTTAGTTTTTTTTTTTTTTTACCAACCTGATACCATGTTAGGATTAAAGAGAAACATTGATAATCTATTGCTAAAGGAGATGATCACATATATATAAATTCACTAATGACATAAGGTATATGGATATCCATTTATCCATTAACATAATGATATTATCTAATAGTATAATTTATTTTATTTTTAATATACATTTCTACCTTGGATTTTGAAGTTCCCCATGTCAAAGTGTTGGCATTTGGCATTCATGTCCTAGTCTACAAATCATAGGGTATCCACATCATGACATGGCAACCTCCAAAGCTCTCAACTCTCAAAACTTCTTTACAAAAAGGATAGATTTTAAATTTAGTAAAAGAAGAAAGTCTATGAAGTTATTGGCTTTGTTTATCATGCAACACTTTTTATTAACTGTTTGTACACTAAATGGTTTTTCTTTTCTTTTTTCTCTCTTGTTAATATGAAGAGTTTTCTTTCAAGGTAGAATTTATTTTTGCATGTTCCTATTACTTATCAACAATATCTGGTAATTTGAATATATCTTATACAAGCCAAATAAAACTTAAACTACGGTAGCGTTTGGAAACATTTTTTTTACACCAGCTTATTGCGTTAAGTACTTATTACCAAATAAGCATTTTCAAACTAACCAGCTTATCAAACTTTTCCAAAAAAGTTGACTGTAGCTTTTTAAGGTCTATTTGGTAACAATTATTAGAACCAGTTTATGAAAAAAAGCGTTTATTCTTGAAAAGTTGAACCAAATAAATTTTTTTACGTCAGATTATTTCATTATGTCAGTTTTTTGTTTGTGCATGAAAGCTATTAAATAAGTTGATCATAAAAAGCTGTGAAGATTGACTTTTTCAAAAACGTTGCTTATGAGAATAATTTGTTTTTCCAAAAGTATTACCAAACACTATCTTAGTTTATTTTGAACTCTTGAGATAGTTTTCAAAAAAGCTAATAGATGTTAGCTTTTTGAAATGCTATAAATATTAGCCATTCTTTTTTAATGATGTCTTTAAAAGTTGATTTTAATTACAACATGAATTAAGACAATGACGACGATAATAGTGGTAGCTGACAACAGAAGTGATGGTGGCCGACGATGGTAGTGGTGGTCGACTGCGACAGTGGTGGCCAACGACGGTTGTAGTGACCGACGATAGTAGTGGTGGCTTACGGCTGTAATGGTAGCGGCCAACAACAGTGGTGGAGGCTGCCTGCAACAGTGGTGGTAGTCGACGACTGTGGTGGTAGCCATCGACGGTAGTGGTAGTGGTGGAGGCAGCAGTAGTAATGGTCGACGACGGCAACGGTAGTAGTTGGCAGTAGTGGTGGTGTTATTTGACGGCGACGATGGTGGCCGACGACTGGTGGTGGCTGATGGTGGTGATGTGCCCAACGACGGCGGTGACGGTGGTGGTGGTTGACAGCGACAATGGTGGTGGTGGTGGCTAACGGTAGCGGTGGTAGCCGACAACGGTTGTGGTAGCAGTCAACAATGGTGATAGTGGTGGCCCACGACAGTAGTGGTCGACAGCGACGGTGATGGCTGACAATACCATTAATGGCCGACGACGATGGACGACAGCGACGCAGCGACAAGTGGATGGTGGTTGGCGGCAATGGTGAGGGCAATATAGTCCTTTGATTAACTCATAAGTAGTTATTGAATATACAAACTAAACAAATTTTTCTTTACATTCATAAAAGTTACAAAAAGTATAGTTTAACAAAAAACCAGTTTTTCTCAATAAATTGTGTAAGAAAAAACGTTTCCAAAGGCAACCTAAGATATTAAGTCCATATTTGTACTTTCAATTTTTTCCATGCTTTCTTTACTGGATTGTGGTCCATGATTATCTGGTATTCACATTAGTTGTCTCTTGGTTAAAAAGAATGTTGGTTTCATAAATATTGTAAGGTATGGAATTCACACGTCATAGTTATTCAGTTGCTGATTGCAGGACTTAAACCTGGAAGAATTTTCGCTTTATAAAATGTTGATGTTTCCTTTGCCTTCTCAGGGTGTTGAATTCTATGCCATAAACACTGATGCTCAGGCCTTGCTGCAATCAAATGCTAAGCAGCAAATTCAGATAGGAGAGCAAGTTACTCGCGGATTAGGTATGAGAA
>JAMKQA010004772.1:0-15192 GCA_024699735.1 Posidonia australis | reverse complement strand
CAGTAATTGATGATTTATGAAAATTGATTTTCAAACCTGAACATGTTTGAAAATAACAGAGTATTCTCTTGATATTTATTAGATTATCCTCTTTTGCAGACAAAAAAAGTATGGTGTCATCTGCATATTGAATATTCAAAATATTAGGACCACCATTGGGCAATTGGATTCCTGATATTAGATTATTATCAATTGCTAGTGATAGCATCCTGTTCAACACATGTGTGACTACAATAAAGAGAAATGGGGAGAGTGGGTCACCTTGTCTTAGTCCGTTAGAAGCTTGGAAATACCCCTTAGGGGAGCCATTTACTAAGACAGAGAACTTAGCATATGTAATACACATTTTAATCCAAGTATTCCACTTGTTTCCACAACCTAAGCCTTTAAGTGCTTCCATTAGAAAATCCCAATTGGCATTGTCAAAATTCTTTTCAAAGTCTAGTCTAAGGAGTTAGAATTTAGATGTTCTCCTTTAAAAAATGATATGCATTTTTCGATTATTACAAAGGGTAAATGTGAAATTGGAATTTACTACAAAGGTTTAAAATACATAAAAATATAAGAAAAAATAAATAAATAAGGGCATTAGCTGCTCCTAATATAAATACTAGGTGGCGTAATCACATGTTGGTTTCTATACTTTTTCGGCAAACTAGTTTGTAGAGAATCCCAAGTGGTTTGAAAGAATCACTACGTTGGATTTATATATTTTCATGATTACAGAAGAGAAAAATCCTGATGGTGGGAAAGGAAGATTAGATGGAAGAAAGAAATGTCTTCGTTATGAAATATTGAAAATGCTAGACCTAGCATTCATAAGAGAAATGAGTTTATTTGAGATAAAACAACTCGAAAATATAGTTTGTATTAGGAATTTTTGAGTAAAGAAAGAAACTGTAGTGAGATAAGGGGGGAAAAAAAAGGCAGCAATCGTCGCCATAGCCGCAGAGAGGCTTTTTGTTTCTTCCTTCGAAGACGCGCACGTACTATTATGGTGTTGATTGTTGAATCACACGCTCTCTTATATCAACATAAATGTGATTCAGATACTGTATTTATGTGCTATTAGACAAAATGTGTTCATGCTTCATAGCATAATAATTGTAATGCAAGATTAACCTATTGCCTACGATACAGAGGGTCGATGGATTTTTCATCTCAAATCAAAACTCAACGTATAATTTTGCTTTAACATCCGATAAGATCATCCATCAACAATACCTTTCGTGCGAATTGGGAGATTAGAAAACAGGAGAAAGGTTTTGGGACTGAGGAACGATGGGGAAAAATGTATGCCGCAGCGGTAGTCCCCTCATTCGGAAGGAGTCCGATCGCTCCTCCGTTTCTATTCTGCTGCATCAAGCCACCTGTTTTGATTGGGTTGCCTTCAAAGAAAGTCTTCTGGAAGAGCACCTCTCCGACGCTCCGTCTCCCCCGGCTAAACGTCGTTGATCTCGTCGATCTCGAAAACACTTCAGATCGTCTTCAAAAGGGCAGGTACGCGTGCGGGGGAAGGATCTTACTTCCCTCTGTGGGACTGAACCAGAGATCTCCTCTGGTTCCCTCTCTATTTCTTTCACCCCTTGTCAATTCGACGAGCTGTCGAATGGGATATGTCTTGCCTGGTGCAATACAAGTAGATATATTTACTTCCATGTTTCCCCTGGTATCTCTCCTAAGTTACTGTCTTTGTCTGGAAATCATCCCAACATTAGCATAAATAATATTTTTCTCACTCGGGATATATACTTTTGTTGGATAAAATACCCTAAGATTTGTTATATGGATGAGAAATTTTACTCGAAATATACATCCTATGCTTCTCTGTATTTTGGTATCATTTTTAATGGTAGAAGGGGACAGGAAGAGGTATGGCCTGTGGAAGACATATCGCCTGTTTTCAATCGAAAAAGCATTACAGATAACTTTATTCCTTCTTCATTTGACGAATATATATGTTCGTCCCTGCCTTCTTCTCCGACGAAGTCAGTTGGGGAGTGCCGACGATCAACTTCCTGTAACTGGTGGGAGTGGAATTTCCGAGACGCTGACAAGTTGTCCAATCGTACAAAAAAATCCTCTCTCTCTATTTGGAATTATACGAATTACAAACCTCCAGTATTTTCTGATATTAGGTTCGTTAATTCTAATTATTCCACATCTGATTGCACAAATACTTTAGTGCAAACCCCTCTGAGTATTGCTAATGGGTCTGATTTTAGTATTGCTAATGGGTCTGTGGTAGAGTCGGTAGGTTGTACGCAGGCTTTAAATTCGCACTGTACAACTTCTTGTCAAAGTACAAGAAACGCCACTTTCCCATGTAAATATAATGACACTACCATAAATGAACCCCACGCTTTTTCTTCCCGCGCGGAAGAAAATTCGGACGAGTGGTCTTTCTCTAACAGCATCATTTACTCCAGCCGCCCTCCTATCCCATCTCCTTCCCCTTCCTTTACTGGCAAACGATTTGCCTCCTCTGGCTCGAGATTTGAAGTCCTTGCATCTCCTGCTAAAGCTCTTCCCCTTCCTTGCGTTGCTGGCTATTCGACCCTCACCCATTCTTCTCCTGAGGAACAGAGCGGCGATTGGAAGGTGGTTTCCAGGAAAAAACACGATCCTCCTTGGGTAAGCTTTTGCAAATCAAACGGTAGATGTTTTCAGTGTGGATTAAAAGGCCATATTAAAGCTGCCTGTAAGTATTCTGGTACTTGCTTTAGATGTAGATCTCCTACTCATTCGGTTGCTATATGCAAATACTTTCAGGAAGTGTCTCTTATACCTGACGGTATGTCCCCTCCCGGCCTCTCTCTGCAGAACCCGTCTCTCTTGCCTTTATCTGAATCTGTGTGCAACCGCTATCAGCTATTATCCCGCAGTGCGATAGTTACGGCACATGTCTCCAGTCTTTCAAAGGAGACATTAGAAAATCATGTCCGAACCTATTGGACAAATAGTTCTAAAGTAGAAATACAGGCCTCCTCTCCCGGTAAATTCCTTCTGATCTTTCCTTCTATAAAAGCTAGAACTGACTCACTTAAGATGCATGGACATCTGTAGCAACGAATCTCTGCTTCCTTCGTCCCATGGACCCCAAACTCTAATGCGATCAGTATCCTGAAAGTGGATGGTGTCTGGATTAGGTTAGAAGGTATCCCGCATCATCTTTGGAATGTCAATATATTCCGTCATATGGTAGCCAACTTTGCTGACCTATTGGAGATGGATCTTACCATAGATCATGTGAAACACCTGGGTTTTGCTAGAATAAGAATAAAATCTTATCCTGGAAAGGACGTTCCAGACTGCAGATATTTTGCCTTTGGAAATTTGTTTACCCAGTCAAATTTAGACTCAGTTGGGACCTTTGTTCGACTTCGGGAAACACTTCTGCACTGCCCCAAAAATGGCCTACCAAAGCCCTATCTGGATATGCTAATCCAACTAGCCTGAAGCCTATCCGAAAGCAGTTTAAAAGCAACAAAGGGTGGAGAGGAGCTAAGGGCAATAGAATATCTAATGACGGGAAACATGTCTGGACTAGGCCTGCTAGTCCTAAACCAGTCTCCAACTCTCCTGGTTTACTCCCTACTCCCATCCCTCCCTCCTCACAGAAAGGCAGCATCCCTTCATCTTCGATTAGCACCTCTCCAAATCATACTCCTAAGGAGGAAGACACAGCTAGATTCATAGAAATGGAAATCAAAACGAGGAATTTATCGTTATCCAAGTTCAAAAAGGTGCTGGCTGTTTATGACTGTCTAGAAAGTGATGATCTGGGTGGCTCAAATGAGGTTGCACCAAATCCTCAACCATCCACTTCCATCCATGTGCCAGGTAATAATGCTTCTAATACATGTCTAGCCTCTCCTCAGGTTGATTCTACCGCTGCTACTTGCATATCTTCTTCAGAATCGGTTTCTTCTTTCTTTTCTAAATCACTTTCCTCAGATTTAGAAGATAATTCTAATCATTTACTGAATCAAGTTTTAACCTGGAATTCTTATGATCATTTTAATAGTTTTTGCAATAAGATAGGAATTACTTTAAATTCCCTAGATGAAATTAAATCTTTCTACAATTCTGTCAGAAAAGATCAAGGTTTAACTTCTTTAAACCTAAATGATAATTCCTGCATATTGGAGAACTTGGATTCTCTTTATATTTCCTCAGATAAATTATGTTGATTGCAGCCTGGAATATTAGACGTATGGGCAGCAGTGGGAAAAAAAGAGCCTTAAAATTTTTTGTAAGAACTAATAGATGCAATATAATTATTATTAGTGAAACAAAACTAGAATCCTTCTCCCCTAACATTTTAAAAAATATTGGAGGTGGTTTCATAAACCAATGGTCTTTTCTTCCTTCATTGGGTGCCTCTGGGGGAATTCTTACTGGCTGGGATGATAGTATGGTTAAACTTTCTAACACCATTAAAGCAACTTATAGTATCTCACTATCCTTCTTAAATCTCTTGGATAACTTTGAGTGGTGGCTCACAGGAGTCTATAGTCCTTGTGACTCTAGTTTCAAAAGAAATTTCATTGAGGAATTGAACTACATCAGTGACAAAGTTAATCAAAACTGAATTTTAGGTGGTGATTTTAACATTATAAGATTTTCGGATGAACATTCTTCCAGGTGTGGCACTACATCTCATATGAGGGATTTCAATGACTTTATTGACAATAACTTTCTATTAGATTTTCCTCCTAACAATTGTAAATATACTTGGTCAAACTTTCACCCCCAGCCTAACTGGGTAGACAAATATCCAGATTCCTTTTGTTTGGGAAAAACCAGGGTAATTTCAGATCACATCCTCATTACACTTAACACTGTTCTATATGACTGGGGTCCTCCTCCTTTTAAGTTCTACAAATCTTGGCTGCAAATTGAGGGTTTCTCTTCCTTTATAGAACAAAGTTGGCATAACTCCTTATCCACCTGCGTGTCTATTTCACCGGTGGCCAGATTTGCTCACAGATTAAAATTCTTCAAAAAGCAAATCATCCTTTGGATTGGTCCTATTAGGGAACAAAGGGAAAAAAGATTAAAGGTAATTGAATTCCAAATAAAACTCATAGATTCGATGGTGGAGTCCCCAATAATCAAGTCATCTTTCAAAATAAAATGAGAACCCTCAAAGATGAGTATTTTACATTGTTACAAGAACATGAAACATACTGGAAGCAAAAATCTAGGATTGAATGGCTTAAAGAAGGTGACCTAAACACAAAATTCTTTCATAATATGGTTTAACAGAGAAGAAGAGTAAATACAATTCATTCTTTAATCATTAATGGTATTCCGGAACAATCTCCATTTCTAATTTCCAAGGAGATAGAGAATCACTTCATTTGGCAATTCAACAAGCCAAGTAGAATAATTCCCTCTCTTGATTGGGATATTTTAGTACCCAATAAAATCCTCAATCCAGACATTTTGGAATCCACTTTCACTATGGAAGAGATATACAGAAATGTTAGCTATTTACCTGGGGAGAAAGCCCCAGGTCTAGATGGTTTCTCTCTGTGTTTCTTTCAACAGTTCTGGGAAATCGTGAAAGATGACATCTTAGATATCTTCTACAACCTTCATTGTACTTCTGATCAAGAGCTTCTGGCTCACATTAATCAGACTTTTATTTCTCTTCTTCCCAAAAAAGTGGGTATTAAAGAGGTCAAGGACTTTAGATCTATAAGTTTAGTTAATAGTCTTTACAAGATTATAGTAAAAACACTAGCATCAAGATTTTCTCCTATCCTTAATAAAATCATTGACAATTCTCAATGCGTCTTTCTTTCTGGTAGATACATAGGTGATTGTTTCCTAGTGGCACAGGAGACTGTACATTATATGAAATTGAATGGAATTCCAGGTCTTCTCCTTAAATTGGATTTTGAGAAGGCTTTTCACAATGTTAATTGGAAATTCCTGCTAGAGGTTCTTAGGGGCTTAGGCTGTGGGCATAAGTGGATCTCCTGGATCAAAATGTACATTTCATATGCCAGCTTTTCGGTCCTAGTTAATGGATCTCCCAAAGGATACTTCAAGGCAACAAATAGATTAAGACAAGGTGACCCCCTCTCCCCTCTTCTTTTTATTGTGGTCACGCATGTTTTGAACAGAATGTTAGCTCTAGCAATGGACAGTAATTTAATTTCTGGGATACAATTACCAAATAATGGTCCCAATATAATGAATATACAATACGCTGATGATACTATCTTATTTTTAGCTGCCACTGAGGATAATCTAATAAATATTAAGAGAATACTATGTTGTTTCCAGTCATGTTCAGGATTAAAAATTAATTTCCATAAATCCTCTATCACTGGTATCGGAATTCAAGAAACCTTTACTCAGAGAGCTTCCCAATTCTTGGGGTGTCGAATTGAGAATCTCTCTATAAAATATTTGGGGCTACCTTTACATTTCAGGAAACCCAATTATCATGATTGGTTGCCTGTTATTGAGAAAATTTCAAAAAAATTATCTCTTTGGAAAGCAAAGTATCTATCACTTGGGGGTAGACTTACCTTTGTAAATGCAGTTTTATCTGCTATTCCTACATATTACCTTTCAGTTCTACACTTACTAACCAGAGTGGAGAAAGCTATTGACAAATTCAGGAATAGATTTTTATGGAACTCCCTTTCCTCTGGCACAGCTTGCCATTTAGTTAGGTGGAAGTCTCTTTGTAGATCTATGGAACAAAAAGGCTGGGGAATCATCAATTTAAAATATTTTAATATGGCTTTGAAATGTAAATTACTTTGGCAATTTTTGTCTAATTCTTACTCTTTGAAATGGAAAGACATTATTAGAGCTAAATATCTAGCTAGGAAAGGACCAGGTACTTTACTTAATGTCTCCAATGTTAGATCATCACCTCTTTGGTTAGAAATCAAAAAAAGTTTTGATAGTTTAAATGGTTTTACCTTGTTTCATGTAAACAATGGGAAAAACACTATCTTTTGGGAAACAGATGGTGGAATGGAGAAAAACTCAAAGATTTCTTACCTGATATCTTCAGGAAGGCAAAATATAAACAAGTCTCTGTTACAAAGGTTGTTCAGACCATTAACACCAATTTCAATAATCTCTTCTATAACCTTTTGACTCATACTGATTCTGGAACTCTTCATGCTCAATTGGATATTTTAATTGGTATAATCTGTAATACAGGGTTAACTGTTGAGGAAGATACTATTATTTGGAAACCTACCAATAATAATTTCACTGTTAAATCATGTTATGTTATGTTAAATGATGGCGGTCTCAGATTTAAGTATTTTAGGGAAGTTTGGAAATATTTGGTGCCACTCAAAATTAAACTTTTTCCGTGGTTGGTTATTTACAACAAAATTCTGAACAAAGATAACATGTGTAAAAGGAGATGGATTGGTTCTAATCTGTGTATTTTTTGTAATAAAACTAACGAAACTGTTAAATATCTCTTCCTTTACTGTCCTTTTACTTATTCTATTTGGAATGTTTTTACAATTAGTTCATTGTATCCTGCTATTCTCTCGATTGCAGATTTATTTAATATTCCTCCTGTGTTAAAATTTGAAATGTTATTAAAAGGTTCTCATACTTTTGTGCAAATTTTACTTTGGTCTGTTTTGAAGGAAAGAAATAATAGAATTTTTAGGGGACTTCTCAGAAATAGCAGTATGATTATTAATGATATAATCTCCTTGACTCATTGTTGGATTGAGTATTTGGGTACAGGATTTGAAAAAAATGAGGTTCTACACTCCATTTCGTCTTTTCAGCAGAACAGAGATATGGAGCTTGACCCTATGGCTCCAAATAGTGACCAACAAGATTGAGAATAAAATGCATCTACTACTGCTCTCTTGGAAGACAATCCCTTGTAATGGCTAACATTTTATTGGTCGTTGGAATTTTCTTTATTCTCAGGCTACTTTCTGCTTACTGTATTTTAGACATCTTGTTTCTAAATTGTTGGAACTAAGATTCTGTATTATTTTCTAAACACAATACCCTATGTTGTTCTGTATTAGCTTATTTGATAATAGAATACCGATTAGAAAAAAAAAAAAAACAATACCTTTCGTGCCAAGCTTGAAAGTATCTGGGAACAAAATTCAATTGCTTGGCACTGCGAATAAATTCCGACTAGTGGCCTAACCACATGACTTATTGGGAGCACCCGCAACACTAGCACTGCGTTCCCTAGCTGTCAACGAAAACATCTTTATATCTTGAGGAAATGTCTTTTTTTTTTGTTAACATATCTTGAGGAAATGTCTTTTTAGATGTTTACAGATTTTTTTTTCCAGTAGATATCTTATGAGAATCATTAGAATAAAATTCAATAATCTTCTTTCTCGGTTTCTTTATTATCTTTTCTTTTTTTCCTTCAATTCTTCCATTTTTGTTGTCTCACATGATCCTCTTCTTTTTTTCTTTCTCATTGTATTCTTCTCTTTCCTCTCATTATCGTTGACTTCCTCTAACTTCTTTCTATTCGTTGTATTTGTAATTCCTCTTATCGTTGTCATTGGCTCTCCTCCCTCATCCTCTCGTTGTCATTATAGTCGCTAGTCATTCATAGTTTCTTCTCTCTTTAGAGGTTAAACTATTTTTCTAGTTGACTTTATTGAATAAGGTTTTAACTAAAGTCAACCTTTGTAAAGGAGATGGAATGATTCTGAAATATGTATCTTTTGCAGAAGGTTTGAGGAAACAACTAACCATTTATTCATCAATTGTTCCTTTGCTACAACTATATGGAATGTTTTTATTCAGGATCCTTTATATCCTACTATATGTTTTATTGTTGATTTATTTTCATTCATTCCTCTCCTGAAAACTGACTTCTCCTTTAAAGGCAGGCACACATTTTTTCAGATTATTCTGTAGTATATATGGAAGGAACGGAATAACAGAATTTTTAGGGGAATGTGTAAAACTCCTTATATTATTATTAACGAATTTTTATCTGTTTGTCATTGCTGGATTAAATACTTAAGTATAGGCTTTGAAAAAGAAGAGGCCTTTCGTGCAATATCAGCCTTGGAACATGAAAGGACAATGGAGCACACAACTCATGCTTCCCAAATTAACATGCCTCTGGATCCCAACCAACTCCTCCAGATTACTACGAATGAAATCCCATTTTATGTTAATCGAACTTTACAATTTGATACATTTTGAATACTCTGGTTTAGCTTGATGTTGGCTGTGTTTCTTTTTGGGATTGGAATTTTTGTTCCACTAGGTTTGTATTTTGGTGATGAATTGCTCCATGTACCAATGGTTCTCTCGTGCATTGTGCTGTTCACTTCTTTCGTTGTTGACTCCTTTGACATTGTTTTTTTTTTTTTTTGTAAACGATAATTAATATATATTACACTTAAATACTTGATTATGAGAGACCACAACCAAATGATGTAATATATATGATGTCGTCGAAGTCCCAACCTCTCATCATTGTCTCCTTGTTCTTCCTTGTTTATGTTATCAATGTCCCTCCTTTTTGCTCCTCTCCCTCTTCTTTCTCCACCTGCATCGTTGAATGTATGAAAATTGTGTACATACAGGAATTCCTTTTTACAGGCACCTATATAAAAAACGATCTCTTATATCATTCCTAGCATCCAACAAAACAAAATCTACTGGTTCATTCCTCTGTTCTGCACCGTCTGATCGAAATCCCTCTAGAAGTTCGTTGCGTTTATCATCATTAATTAATGCAACGGAAATTCTTTAAGATAGTAAACAGTAATTAAAAGCATGGCACAATTAATTGCCCTCTTGGTTCTGACACCCGCGCATTTCATCTCCTCCCTCGGTTTGCAGGAAGGATAAAAGAGTGGGGTGGACTTCTCATGCGTTACCAAAAAAAACTCCCCTCTTTTTCTTTCTTCCCTTCCATCTCCGCAAATTCACAGTGTGCATGATTCTTTTCTTCTTCCTTTTCCCCTCCCTTTCGTCTCCGTCTGTTGCACCTTTGGCTCCTTGGCTCCGTAGGTGAGGTGGGGATGAGGAAGGGGGAGGAGCAAGCGAGGTCTCTGCTGGGGGTGTCTCTGATGGACAGACCCAAGTGGCAGCAGTTCTTGATATGTTCCTCCGGGTTCTTCTTCGGTTATCTCATCAATGGCATCTGCGAGGTGAGGCTCCAAGAGCATCGGATTTGGTGGTTTTCCCATTTTATCTTGTTCTGTTCTTCTGGATTTTTTTTTCATGTGAAGGAGGCACAATGCTTGTCGATGATGTTTCTTTCTTTGCAATTTCTTTTCGTTGTAATTCTGTCTTCTGATTGAAGGAGTGGAGAGTTTTGGGACACCACTGATCCCTTTTTCTCTATTTTAATCTTATCATATACTATTTATTGCTCTTTCTGCCACTATCATCTTCTTCATTTATGATCTTTTCTTGTAGAAAAATTGTCTAATAGTTGCAGAAGACAAAAACCGGATTCATTTGAAGTAGCTCTACTACTTTCTTTTCAACTCTCTTTTTCTCCTACTTACAGGAATACGTATACAATCGCCTCCAGTTCAGGTACGGCTTGTTTCTTCTTTTGTTTTCTTTTTCAATCTCAATTATTCATCTTTTTCTGTCTTGCATTTCTCTGACTCGCACTTGTTTGTTTTTCTGACTTCCTTCTTCTAGCTATGGTTGGTACTTTACCTTTGTACAGTGCTTTGTCTACCTCTGTCTCTTGCTATTGCAGGGGTTCACCACAAAACAGATGGTGAATCCATGGAAGACATATGTAAAGCTCTCTACTGTCCTAATGGGATCTCATGGTCTCACAAAGGGATCCCTTGCTTTTCTTAACTACCCAGCACAGCTCATGTTCAAATCTACAAAGGTGGATTTTCTTTGACTCCCACTACATTTGATTTAGAATTAGCAGAATATATCTTGCAATTCATGTCTATGTTAGTTTTTTTTTCTAAAACAATAATTGCATGGATGGAAAAGCATCAACAATTTACGTTAAATTATATAGTTGATGTTACTCTGTCTTTGTGCATTTTTTTCAGGTTTTCATTTTTGCTGTACTGTCAAATGCATATCATGGAAGCTGAGAAGGACTTAAGTTTTCCTCTTCTTAAGGATCAGTTTGCAACCACGTTTTCAACTACGATTTTTCCTAAAAATCATTAAAAAAATCAGTTTCAAATTGGTTTTCCATCCAGGGTTTTTTTTACTACAACTTTGATCAACTTTTCTGTGTTTTAAACTACTAAAAAAGCTACTGAAAGAAAAGTTGTAACATATAGTTTTTGATAGAAATTGACTTTTGATTAATAATTGTATTTCTAAAAATATTCCAAACGGTACCGAAGATGCTCAACTCTTATTAACTGCCATGTTTCAGGACATAATAATTTTGGCATAGGAATCTAAATTTTATTTTATTTTAGGAAACACAGGACGTGTTTATTCCTTTCCAAGTGCCTGAACTGATGTTTTAATGCCATTGAGTGGAGTTCAGGTATTGCCTGTAATGGTGATGGGAGCCTTTATTCCAGGTCTCAGGCGGAAATATCCTGCTCATGAATACGTTTCGGCTGCCCTTCTAGTTGTAGGTCTGATCCTATTCACTCTTGCTGATGCCAATACATCACCCAACTTCAGCATTATCGGTGTGGTAATGGTGTCCAGTGCTCTTGTTATGGATTCATTTGTGGGTAATTTTCAAGAGGCTATCTTTACCATGAATCCTGAAACAACACAGGCAAGCTGCAGTTTTTTCGTTCTCCTGTCTGTTTTTATCTTAAGAAGTTTCCACCTTGATTATGATCACTTTTCTACCTTAAATATGGTCAGTTTTTTGAAGACGTTAAAACGAGTATCTCTTCCTATTGTAGATGGAAATGCTATTTTGCTCAACTGCTGTCGGTCTTCCGTTTCTTATTCTACCAATGATTTTTACCGGGGAGCTGTTCACTGCATGGAAATCGTGCTCCCAGGTAAAAAAAGAAAATCCCTTCTCAATTACTTCAATGTCTTAGTCAATTTGATTTTTGGATGTTGATATGATAAAACGTTATTTTGTAAGAAAGTGCTACTTCAACCTGACGTTTCAATTTGATACGACATGCATGGCTAATGGCTTTAGATGCATCCTTCTTTTCCTTGGCTGTCATCCATCAGTTGCTTATTATGTGATTTGAAATGCATCGTACTTCATGCGAATGCCATCCGTCACTTGCTTAGCATGTATTGTATCTCCTAGGAATTAGGAATGGTACTATATGGAAAGATCAAACTTATTTCCTCTAATTAACAGATTGGTATCCATTCTCTAATTTGTAATTGTAAAACTCCAAGTTTTTATTTTTCCTTGAGAAGATAGCTGATTGAAAAGAGAATTATTTTATTGCTAATGATCTAAAATAAGGGTAAACGTTTCCGTGGTTACTAGTTGGGACAGTGTGAGGGTGGGGTACATTGAGAAGAAAATGAAGAGTTGGTACGAGAACAACCTTACAAATCACAACCATTCATCTATGTGTAGCTTATTACAGCTTTCCATTGGGAAGAGTTGGTATGAGAACAACCTTGCAACTTACAACCATTCATTTATGTGTAGTTTGTTGTCGCCTGGCATAGATTAATGGGTAAAAAAGATATAGGCCAGCTCAAGGGGAGGCCAACTAGGCCAACCCCCCTATATGTGGTAGGATCCATTGCCATACACTAGGTGGTGGACCCCACCACTTGTGAGGGGATTGGCTTGATTGGCCTCCTTTTGAGTTGACTCGTGTCGAATTAATCATAGATTAATATGACTAATTATAATGAAAACACAAATAACATGTAAATTAAGATCTCCGTAGAAATAAATTTTCCAGAGAATATGGAAAAGAATATGTGGAGATCTTATTCGTGTATGACGAAAAGTCTTTTTGATGTATAAAATTATCTGCATGCTTCATAGGGTAAAGTGTTATTCGGTCTTCATAGTACATTGAGTTGTAGTTGAACCACTTCTAGATACTAGTGAGGAAATGTTACGATGCATGCATTTGCAATCGTCTATAAAAGAACCATCGTTGGAATGCCTTTCTGTCCACTCTTTGTAGATAAACGATAGAACTAAACTTCGATTCTTTTGAAGTACATGATTAGTCTCTTTCTCGTTCTTCGAAAAGTCATAAAAAAATTTTCACGAAGATTTTTTTTCTATTATGATATCTTGTATCATGTGTATATATAAATGTGAGTTTATCCCTCCTTATATCTAGGGGAGATATGAGATTATCTTTCCTTTTGAATTTAAAAGGATAAATTTTATGATAAGTATATTATAAAGGAAGCAACTATCGTGATTAAATTTTTCATAGTCTATCAATTCACACACAGTCTTTCGGATTCTTTAAATTGGTGACACAATAAAGGTCTTGTGTCAACTTGGTGTTTGTCATTATTCTTCGGGACAGTCTACATGTCCTATAGGAGATACCTTTATCTCTACATTACATTAGTGAGTTCTTCGAAATCTCAGATTTCTTGACATAATGTTTCAAGCGTACTTGTCATCCAACAAATATGGTGCCAATACTACTTTGGGATGAAGTTCAAGACCTCCTGATAGTGTTAACTCTATCATGTCTTGTAGTCCTAGGCTACTATATATAATACAGAGCCACATTGTTGTAGTATGATTCCTTATATTCCTTCCTACGGTACCATTCATAGTGTGCCTTCTGCAAAAGCACAATACATCCCATATGTATATGGACTTATTAGGACATCTTGTCAACCTCAATTGGAGATGCATTATAAGAAATAGGCTTATTAGAGTTCAACTCCATTAGAATAGAAAAATAGTGCAACAAACAAATAAACCATCTATTTCTTCTTTGAACCATTCAATAAAAGTTTAGTAGATTGTTTTTTGAACTAATAACAAATATTTAAATGGTAGAATACATAAATGTTTACATTATAGACATTAGTTCTATTCCTTTTGAAGTCTTTTCCATGAGTTCTTTCATAAGACCTTTGGTAAAAGGATTAATTAGATTCTCTTGACTTCTTATGTTGATCACTGTGATCATGTCACTTTTGAGAATCTCAGAGACTTATGCATGGTGGATCTGTATAATTCTCTTTCGTTTATTGTATAAATCATCACTAGCAACTGTCGTAGTCGCTTGATTGTCACAAGAGAGAACAATTTTTGACGTTCTTTTTCTGAATGGTGGAAGATTAAACAGTAACTCTCTGAGATGCTCTCCATGCAACGGAGAGCCCCTCATGCAGCAACCCCTCTACGTAGAGCCCCCATGCAACGTAGAGAGAGGAGAGTAGGAGAAAAGGTGGAGAGCAGCACGTGGCACACAGCTAGCTTGCCGACACTATCAATGCGTCCCAACTACTCGGAGGATAGGCACAAGCGGCTTGACCGGATCTGCTAGCATCGGGATAGGGCGGCTGGCTTGATTTCACGCCTATCCATCCGTTTCCATGCACCTAGGTATAGCCTAACACACTTATCTATAGCCCATGCATTTTATTTAAAATACCCACGTTAATAGCTTTCATCACATGCATGTGTCATGCACGTAAATGATGTTCACATACACATGTCATGCACGTCTTCTTTGGTTTATTTTGGTATGTGATGAAAGGCACGTTTTCATTCGCTTTAAGGCATGTACATTTGGTTTTGTTCATGCATGTGTTTAGTGGCATCTTCTCATTTGTTAAGCATCTTTGGTATTTTGTCGTGGATCTTGGTTACTTGCAACATGATTTTTGTGATCGAGTTGCTTTGGAATGGCAATGATAGTGGATAGTTGGAGCATGTTCTTGGAATGCGTCTGGGATACGCGTTAATTTTGGGCGCGTATTTTTCAGGGAATATAACCTGACCAAGCTTAGCCTCTTTTCCCTATTTGATCACACTCCTATCCGTTTCTTGCATGATTTCCTGATTCTAGTTTGTTTCATTATCATCATAGCATTTGCTATTTCCATGCATGTTTTATTGCAATAATGCATACATCTCACTTGCTCATTTATCATTCTATGTATTATCACACATATTATTTATCATTCCATGTTGTTCACCATTTGACATGCATCATATATCATTACCCTAAGCAGGTAAACATCTCATACACCATGGTATACATATTATCCTCTATCATTTCATGTCATTTACTGTAACACCCGTAAAATTCA
>JAMKQA010004771.1:0-18559 GCA_024699735.1 Posidonia australis | reverse complement strand
GGGGGGAGAGTTTGATTTGGTCTCTAATTTTGCCTTATTAATTGTTCCCTGAGTTTGTGTGTTTTATTTTAACCAGAAGGGGGAAACAAACATGTCTCTACTCTCCTAGGCATGTAAGTGCAAAAAGGGGAAGAAAACACACAAGTACGGTTGATTTCTTTTCACTTGATTAGGGTTTAAGAATTAAGAATTAAGCTTAAATTAGGATTTTGTCTTATTTAATGGATTTTAATTTCTTTTCACTTGATTAGGGTTTAAGAATTTGATTAATTATGGTTTTATTGACTTTTAAGTTGATTTAAGTGGATTTTAGCTGGATTAGGATTTATGGTTGGATTTTTAAGTGAATTTAATTGGATTTTGTTTAATTAGGGTTTTGTGGAATTTAAGGCAGATTTTTGCTGGATTAAGTATTTTATTTTCTTTTCAGTGAATTTTAATGGGTTTTAGTGTTTTATTGGGTCAGGTGGGCTAGTGTGGGTCTGATTGGGACCTACGTGGACTAGGGTTTTGGTGGTCGCGAAAAGAGCATCAACCAAAGGAGCTTGCTGCCAAATGAGCTCAAAATTGGGGTGTCTACACATACTACATGCATTCCTCAACCCACCCTAACCATCTGGTGGAGAATCTAGCATGGCGGAGAGCAGCACAGATGAAAGGGCGCTAGATCAAGTCAAACGCCTTCCGGAGATCGAGCTTAACACACATGTAACCTTTTCTCCTCGAGATATGCATGCTATGGCAAATCTCGTGAGCCAGTAGATTCGCATCACCGATTCTTCTACCCTGAACGAAAGTGGCCTGGTTTGGATCAATGAGGCGGGGCAACAGAGTCTTCAGTCGGTTTGCTAGGGTTTTGGAGATGATTTTGTAGAGAACATTGCATAAGGCAATGGGTCTGAAATCCTCCATGGAGTCCTAGACGTCCTTCTTGGGGATGAGACAAAGAAGTGTCCGATTAACTAGCTTCAGCATTCTGCCGGAGCGAAGGAAGTTGTTGATAGCTTTCAGCAGGTCTCCGGAGATGATAGGTCAGGCTTGCCAGTAGAAGTGGCCATTGAAGCCATCCTCCCCAGGAGCCCTGTCGAGGTTAAGAGCAGTGACCACTGCCTTCAGCTCATCCCGCGAAGCTAGCGAGCAGAGGAAGCCGTTGTCGTCAGCAGAGATGGTGTTGCTGACAAGGTAGTGAGGGAAATGGTTAACTACCCGCATGGTCTTGAGGATAGTCCGGAACCTCATAGCGAAAAGCGAGGTGATATGCTATTGCTCGACCACTGACTCTCCCTCATAGGAAATGCGCAAGACGTGATTACGCGCTCGGTGTCCCTTTGTGGTGGCATGAAAGAATGAGGTATTAGCATCCCCGTCCTTCATCCACCGAATTCTGGAGTGCTGCCAAGCCACCATTTCCTCCCTCCAATAAAGCTCCTTCAACTGGTTACGGTAGTTGGACTCCACTTGAAGAAGGATCAGCGAGTTGGGGTCCAAACTGGTCCTCTTCTGCAAGGACATGAGGGAGGCCTCACAGACCCTGATCCGCTCAGGGTTGCGCTAGAATGTCCGTGTGGCCCAGGCCCGTAGGCGATAGAGAAGGTTTCCAAGCTTCAGATTGAAGTTGAACATGTGGTTCCGGCTGCCACGCAGCTGACAGCAATCCCTGACTATATGGAGGAAGTATGGGTGATGAGTCTAGTGATTATAGAATCGGAAATAGGAGCGAGGTTTGCCCTTATCACGACCTAGAGTGATCATCAAAGGCGAGTGGTCGCTGAGGTGTCTGTGACCCACAAACGCGCTACAATGCGCAAACCCATCTAGAAAGCAAGAGGAGATGAGAGCGCGATCAAGTCTGCAAGAGATATTGTTGGAGTGCTGCATGTTGCTCCAAGTGAAAGGTTCCCCAACTGTGGACATATCGAACAAAGCGGAGGAGTTAATGAATGAATTGAAGTCATCCATGGCGATCTAATTAGCCCCACCCCCACCAGATTTCTCGTAACTGAACATGATGCTATTAAAGTCTCCCGTCAAAAGCCAAGGGAGTGAAGGATGGAGAGAAGCTAAGTCCTCCTAGAGAAGCCTTCTAGAGGCCAAATCATTAGTGGCGTAGACTATAGAGAGTGTGAAAGTTGGATAAGCAGGGGATGACACCTCCATCAACATGAACTGGCTCGACTGCGCCACCAACGACAGATGAAGAGCATCCTTGTTCCAAAGCACTAGAATGCGCCCTACCCCATCCGAGTGCAAGTTATCCAAAACTTCAAAAGAACTCCAATGGTGCCGGCAAATTCGTGCAATGTTGTTCTTCAATTTATGCTCCAGAAGGCAGATGATATCATACCTTCGCCGGCGTGTGAATTATTGTATCGCACAGAGCTTGCCGCCGTAGTTCAATCCCCGCACGTTCCAGTAGAGAATCGACATTCAAAGGTGTCTAGGAGGTTGCTCCGGCGGGCCAGCCTTGTCTGGTGGGAGGTCCTTGCTTGACGTTCCGAGCAAGCGTGGATGGACAGTTTTCCGTGTCTGTTGGGCCTTGAGAACCAGAGCCTCGACATCAATTTCTGGTGAGTTTAACACCTCAAATACGTTGTAAGTGTGATTGCCTAACCCCAGCTTGTTGACATGTGGGGTGCATGTGTATTTCTTTCCTTTTCGCAGGGTGGAGGACCCTTTGGGTGCATCGGGGTCACCCTCAGGGGTCACCGATGAGTGGGGGGTTTCGTTGGGGGCAACCCTGTCAACAGCAATAGGGCTTGAGGTGTCCGGGGGATTGATCGATCCGTTACTTTCATGCCCTTCATCAATTACCCAGTCGTGTTCCATGACCATGGGCTCAGTCACCAATCGAGTAGTGGGAGAAGGGGAAGAAGACGTGCTTCCAAGAGCCGTCCCAGCCTTCTCGCCACCCCGGTTAGCAACTTACAGCAGGATCACCCGCTTAACACCTCTGGTGGTCTGTTGGTTGACAGGCATCACGCATGACCACTCCTCATGGCCAAAGTTGTGGTAGGCTTCACACGGCAGCGGAATCCAGTCGTAAGTAACCTGGATTTCTTCCAGCACACCATTAACCTCCATGAGGGTGTGGGGGGGAACATGAACTGCATGTCTATTTCCACACAGACACGAGAAAAGTCTACCCTGGTACCCGAGGCTGTGGGTTCATCCATGTAGAGCGGCGTCCCTAATGTGCTTGCAGCTTGCTTGATCAGAGTGGGGGACCAGAAGCAGAGCGATAGCTTGGGGAACTTTATCCAGATGGGTAGAGAGGAGAGTTTCTCCTTCTCAAACTTGGAGTCGATAGACCAACAGTGGAGCACCAGTGGTTTTCTTTTGACGAACCAAGGCCCTCCATCTAGTGTGTGCTCCAGGTCTTTGTCCTTGGAAAATTTGAACCGTAAGAAGCCGTTGCCGCGCGAGAGGACCTGGAGGTCCCCATTAATCGCCCAGGTACGCTTGAGCAAATTGGCCAGAGTTGGAATGAAAGGCTTGAGGCCAATGAAGTATCCCATGAGGACTCTCTCCCAAGTAGTAGTCGCCTCCTTGACCTCCTCTGGCGGGCATACTACCACTGAGACTCCATCCCTTACTAACGGAGGGTAAAAGCTTAGAGCCCTGGAGTTTATCTTACACGGCCCCAGGCATCTCTCCTCCCAAGTCACTGCAGGTGATTCAAAAACCATGGCACCCAGGTCTTGGCCCTCTGAAGCTCGACGACCAGGACGTGATCGAGGTCTGTCCTGCGGCAGCTGCCGTGACCTAGAGCATCTATGATGAAGGAGGCTTCCCAGCCCGTGACCTCCTCTACCACAGCTTGGTGCTCCCCCTTGCATTCCCGGTGGTTGCAGCGACCCCTCTGGGCAATCACCATCGGCAGACGAGGGTAGGACTTCCAGCAAGAAGTCCCCCAGAGTACGTACCTTTGGGAGCTTAGGGGAGGTGGGATGATTTCAGGACGACATATCATAATCGCAAGAAGACACGTGCCTTAAGCCATTCTCTAAACTCAGATCAGCGGCAGGTCAATATAATCCACGTCAGCCTCGTTTGAATTTCCAAGATCCCGCCAGCCTCAGAAACAGCGGCCAGTGAAATATTTCTCCAGCCAAGAGAGAAGGTAGAGTTTCTCTCACTAGAAACTTGAGACTAGCTGTTACAACACATTGGGTTCAGTTTACCATTCCATGTAACTTACCAACAAACTTTATCCACTTCACCAAGATGCTTTCTTCACTTCAACGTCACAGGGGAATCACATTATTGATTCTTCACAGTTTACCAAATAGAAAATCTGAGTTTACTAGAGTTCTTAATGGAGTTTACACCACATGGGGTTCAGTTTACTATTCCATGTAACTTACCAACGAGCTTTATCCACTTCACTAGGATGCTTTCTTCACTTCACCATCACATGGGAATTACTATATCGATTTTTCCCAATTTACCAAATAGAAGATTTGAGTTTACCAGAGCTCTTTTTGGAGTTTACCAACGCATAGGGTTCTGTTTACCATTACATTTAACTTACAAACAAGCTTTTCCCACTTCACCACGATGCTATCTTCACTTTATCATCTCATGAGAATCACTTTATTGATTTTTCCCAGTTTACCAAATAGAAGATCTGAGTTTACCTAAGTTCTTAATGGAGTTTACCAACACATGGGGTTCCATTTACCATTCCATGTAACTTACCAACTAGCTTCATCCACTTCACCAAGATGCTTATTTCACTTCTCCATCACATGGTAATCACTTTATCAATTTTTTCTTGTTTACCTAATAGAAGATCTAAGTATACCAGTGTTCATAATGGAGTTTACCAACACTTGGGGTTTAGTTTACCATTTCATGTAACATGCCAACAAGCTTTATCTACTTCACTAGGATTTATTTTTTTTTGCCACTAGTAAAGAGGGAGACCATCAAAATATATAAAAGAAAAAATTTAGAAGAAGTGGGTGGGCACAGAAAGCCCACAAACAGAGGCCCAAGGCACCCAATGGGCAAAGCCCAGTCAAGAAATGGCTCTTAGCGCAGCAGCAAAAAAGCTAACCTTTAACGTAGGTAAAAGGCCATTCGACAAGCCCGCTACCCAGCGCAGTACAAACAGAAGTTAACTGTAGCAAGAAGTCTAAGAGAAGTCGGCTAGGAATGGGCACCAGCCATGCAGCAAAATAAAGAAACCCCTACAAACAGTGCCATGCTGCATGATGAGGCAGTTCATGTAGGGAATCTCCAGGGATTCCAGCTACTGGTGTCATAGAGAACAGCCCGAGTAAGTCGTGGGGAGTAGCCATCCACATAAGTCCTCTGGTTCCTTTCTTGCCAGAGGCCGTAGATAATTCCAGTAACCAGCCTTGCAAACTCTGGTTGGTCCCTGCTGCTAACGCACTACGACCACCGAGTCAGAACACCGCGCAGAACATTGTCCTGAGGATCCACACCGAGGCCCGCAAAGGACTAGACCTGAGAGGAGAATAGGTAGGACCAGAGGAGATGGTCCATGGTCTCCTCCGCCACTTTACAGAGGGTGCAGCGAGAGACAACCACAACTCCACGGCGACGCAGTGCATCGTGGGTGGGGAGGGCACGCCGGAGCGCTCACTAGGTACACATGGAACCCATATTTTCTGCGCATCCACTTGACCCAGAGCGTAGTGGTATTTGTTTCCACCAACTAGAAGAGCCTGATAATACTCGCCGCATTTGAATCCATTAACCGTCATATTCCTAAACCACCCTCCTTCGTGGGCCTGCAGACATGCCTCTAGGAGATAAGTATGCATTTCCTCTGGTCATTCCCGAACCAGAGGAAGTTCATCATTAGTATGTCGATCTCCTTGATCACCCTTACCGGCAACATAAAGCTAGAAGTCCAGTATATGTGCATCGCCGACAATACAGATTTGATGAGCTCCACCCTACCCGCGTAGGACAGCAAAATTAGCTTTCTATGATTGAAGCCTCTGTGTGACTGCTTGGATAAGGGGGCCGCATGCTCCAGCCGATAGCCATTTAGATATCAAAGGGAGCCCTAGGTACTTGATCAGGAGTTAACCCACCATCAGTCTCAGATGGGTCGTGATCCAGCTTTTGTGTTGGGTTGTACTGCCAAAGAAGATTGAGCTCTTCTGGTAATTAATCATTAGACCTGATGAGTTTGAGAAGTCATCTATAAGGCGCTTGAGATGGTGAGCGTTCTGTTTATCCGCTCTGAAGAAAACCATTTGATCATCTGCAAACATAATGTGAGATACAGTTAAGCTTCCACATTTCAGTGGCTGGATCTCCTTGCATCTTTCTGCCTAGTTTAGCATCGCCGAGAGGGCTTGCATGGCTAGAGCCTCTACCATGCACAACCTAAGCCTCCACTTTTCCCCGCACATTCTCTTCGTCCTAAGCACGCCATCTCACTCTCTCACTCTCCCTCCCCTGTTTCTCTCCTCCCTGTGACCTCCTTTTTGCTCGGTGTGCTCGTGGGCCGGCATGGGTGTGTGGTGGCTTGTGGTAGAGCATGGATCTTGAGCGGAGTGCTCTCGTGGCCGTGGTTGCGTCAGAGTTTGTTGGAGTCGGTCGGAGATCGTCAGAGCTTGTTTCAGGTACGCATCTCCAACCCCTGTAATAGAGAGCATGAAAATGGTAGAAATCGATAGTGCTGCATGGAATCTAGGTAAATTTACATTCCTAGTATTTGTTGTGATTTTATGTGAATTTATGGGCATTTATGCCAGTGGTTGTGTTTTGGGTCGTTTTGACCCTTCATGCCTTTGCGATTTTATATCTTGATGCATGGTGAATGGATTTCGGTTTTGTTTGTGAGCTTTTGGAGTAGACTCGAGGGTCTACATCTTATGTTTTATGCAAGATTTTTGGTATTGGTTTTGGGGGTTCGACCGTCGGTCCTAGTTGGGGGATTTTGAATAGTAGGGTTTTGGGTCGTTTTTTGGGATTCACGGAATTCGGCTTATCGAAGTGGAAATGGCATACCTAATCTGTTCAGAATGCCGTTTTTCTGACATCGTTGCAGACCCAACCAGACTATGGGCCTAAACCAGGGAGACGATCCAAAGGCATAATGCATCGCTCAAAGCAATCCACCAGAACCACCACGTGCTCGTGAATAGGAGCATGCAAAAACTCCTACAACTAACCAAGAAAGTATGGCAACAGTGACCTACAAAACCATGGAACAGTGTGGGGCCTGTAATCAGCTTCAAAGAAATGCTTATAACTTTCAGTCCACAAGCGTGATACGACAGCATTGAACATCGCCATCTTCCTCCGCAGCTCCGAGGCAGAGAACTGTCTTCGGAGCTCGATATAACAGCTCGTAACCACCTCCACAAAGGAATCAGCCTGCGAGCAGCCCATCTCAGGCAGAAGAGAAGACCATACCTGAGCAGCATACTCGCAAGTCCAAAAGAGATGATCTAGTGTTTCGATTTCCCTCAAACAAAGTACACATCTAGACACGATCTGAATTCCCCTTTGCCTCAGTGCATCATGGGTGGGATGCCCATAAGATAGTGCTCGCCAGGCACAAAAAGCCTGCTGGGGCACTGTTCCAATTTGCCAGACTCGTCCAAAGAAGCTTAGGACCAGTAGCTCGAATGGCATGCCAGGCAGACTTGATGGAGAAGTCATTCTTGCCGGGAAGCCAACGGATGCTGTACCTACTTCCCCCAATAGCGGTTGCCAAAATATCTAGCCAAATGTCATGCATCTCCAGAGTAGTCATCCGCGGTAAAGCCTAAGCGTCGTTACAAATGAAGTGACTCACCGGGCAACTAACATCACAGCCCAAATCCCGTCGCAGAGTGTGCCCTCCACGATCCCAGATAGTGACCTGATTTAACCATGGGTCAAAGAAGAAGGAGAGCGTGGTACCATCTCCCACCTCATAGCAGAGCACATCTCTAGCCTGCTGTCTGGTTCGCAAGATACTCCTCCATGCCCACGAGCAACACTGAGGAGGTTGAGAACACCAAATCGAGCTACCCTTGATGTACTTATTGCGCATCCATTTAACCCATAGTGCAGTGGTATTGGTTTCCAGTTGCCAGAGCAATTTGATCATGCTGGCGGAGTTGAAGTCAGCCAGACGTCTAATGCCCAGGCCTCCCTCCAGCTTGGGACGACAAATGCGGTTCCAAGAGAGCAGAATGCATTTCCTGGAAGAATTCCCAAACCAGAGGAAGTTCATCATTAACCTATCAATCTCCTTAGTCACACTGGTGGGTAACAAGAAGTTGGAAGTCCAATGAACATGCATTGCCGAGAGAACTGATCGAATGAGCTCCAGCCTACCTGTGTACAATAAAAGCTTCGCTTTCCACGATTGGAGACACAGCTTGACTGCTTGAATCAGCGGCTTATAGGTTTCCACTAAGGGTCGTTTAGATAATAAGGGAAGCCCAAGATATTTAATCGGGAGTTCCCCAATATTCAGACCCAGATGGGAAGTAATCTAATGTGAGTGAGGCGTCATTCCTCCAAAAATGATAAGGCTTTTCTGGTAGTTGATCGTCAAGCCGGAGGAGCGAGTGAAGCCGTCAAGAATACTTTTAAGATGGCGTGCATTTTGTTTATCGGCCCTGAGGAAGATCATGAGATCATCAGCAAAGATGATATGTGACACAGAAAGATTGCCACATTTGAAGGGGTGGATTTCCAAACGCCTCGCAGCCTGATTGAGCATCGCAGAGAAAGCCTGCATAGCCAGAGCAAAGAGGTAGGGTGAAAGAGGGTCCCCTTGATGCACCCCATTGGTGGAGGAGAAGTGTTTGGTGTGATCACCATTGATAAGGAGAGAAAAGCTAGCGTTCATACACTCTGTCATCCAAGATATCCAACGATTGTCAAAACCCAGAGCACCCATGACATTGCAGACAAAGGATCTATTCAAGGTGTCAAACGCCTTGCGAAGATCTAGCGTGATACACATTCTGCCTTTGCCCCTACCAAAGTGAATATTGTGGCATAATTCGTGTGCTAAAAGAATTGAATCCCTAATTCTTCTCCCGCTGATAAATCCCATCTGGTTTGCATCAATCAACTTAGGCAGAAGTGGTTTTAAACGATTTGCCAACAACTTTGCACAAATTTTGTACGCTACCGAGCATAACGCAATGGGTCGGAAGTCCTCTAGGGTAGCCGGCACAGGCTTCTTCGGAATCAGACAAAGTAAAGTGTAGAGTTTTGAGAAGCCTACCAAAATGAAGGAAATTGTTGACTGCCATGAGGAGGTCATCAGCAATAACAGGCCAAGCATTTCTGTAGAAGTCACCATTGAAGCTATCATGCTTAGGTGCTCGGTTTGGGTTTAGATGTTGTACCACCATCGCCAGCTCCTCCCACACGGCAAGGGAACAAGGAGTTCCATTCTCACCCAGAGTCATAGTGGGAAGCAGTAGATCCGGAGACAAGGTGCCCGTTCCAGCAATTGAGTTGTACAGCTCAAAGTAACGTCTACCAAACATTTGAGCAATGACACCCTCCTCAGTGATAAGAGTCCCATTGTTATCAAGTGAGTGGATGGTATTCCTAGCACGCCTAGCCCTAATGGTGGCATGAAAGAACTTAGTGTTAGAGTCACCCTCCTTCAGCCAGCGAAGTCGCGACTGTTGCTTGGCGATCAGCTCCTCCTGAGCATAGAGGTCAAGCAGCTGCGAGTTGTAGTTGTGTTTAGCTTGGTGGAGAACTGAGCTCCCTGGGTCTAACTGGAGCACCCCTTGAATGCTTAACAGGGAGGCAGTACATTGTTGGATGTGAATAGAGGGATTACCAAACATCTTCTTGGCCCAGCTAATGAGTCTGCTACACAAGTGGTTGAGCTTCTTGAGAAATATATAGGTGGGATTGCCCCTCACAGTGCCATTCCAGTTGTTCCAGAGAAAGGTGAGGAAATCTGGGTGAGAAGCCCAGTGATTGTAGAATTTAAACTGTTTCTTATGGGGTCCCCCTGCATTACTTAAAGAGAGCAAAATGGGATAGTGGTCACTGACCAGTCGCGACCCAAACCGTGCACGGTAGTCAGGAAACAGGAACCAACTGCTCGGAGAGATAAAGGCATGATCTAGCTTGGACTGAATGGGTCTAGAACTATTCAAGTTACTCCAGGTGAAAGCAGCCCTAGACATTGGAAGATCCATAAGCGAGGCGTCATGAACAAAATTGTTGAAGTCAGCCATAGCAGCATGATTGGCCGCTGCAGAGCCCACCTTCTCTTCTGGTCAACGAATACAATTGAAGTTCCCCACAACAATCCATGGTTCGGTGGTCTTGACACCATTAAGGTTAACCCAGAGTTGCCTTCTAGTAGCAAGGTCATTAGCTCCATAGACAACTGAAAGATAGAACTTGTTGTGGTTGACCGTTCTAACTTCAAAATGCATCAATTGAGAGGATTCCATCAGTAGTGAAAGCGTTACCCAGCCAGGATGCCCGAGGACAAGAATTCGCCCTACCAGAGTACTCGCATGATTAGTTAGCAAGTGCCACAACGACCAGAATTTCTCCAACGAGGTAAAGCATTCTACTTGATTTTGTGTTCTAAAAGATAGAGAATACTAGGATTCATACGGGAGGCAAAGTCTTTAACAGTAGATAGCTTCCCACTTTTATTTAACCTGCGAACATTCCAGCTAATGATCATGGGGGTCTGGAGGTCGAGGGTGCCGTAAGGCGCCTTTAGAGGAATCGCCTGCTCCCAGTAAACGAGGATAAATCATTTTCCTAGTTTGCTTTGCTTTGGCTACAAGCGTTTCCACGTCTTCGTCTGTGGAGTTCAGGAGGCCAAAGGAATTGTGGGTTTCGTCCCTAACTTCAGTACTTTTACGCACAAACGGCATGGCTTTATAGCTCTTTTTCTGTTGTTGTTGAGCAATGATCGGTACCAGTCGAGTTACAGCCTCAGGGTTTGAAGCCTTAGGCGGACTGAAAGTTGACTCCATCTGATCTTCCACTTCCTCCAAGTGAGCAGAAGATAGTCGTCCAAGAGGGACATCCACTTTTAGGGTTTGAGGCCTCGAGCTGGGTGGAGGAGTAGTGGACGTGCCTCTAGGTGCCGCCACTGTCTCCTCCCTGACTAGAGCCTCCCCACCCTGGCAGGAGAGGATCGGAGTACCTTCAGGCTTACATGTACCTAGCGTGTGTCCAAATGAGTTACAGGTGTGGCAACAGAGAGGCTTCCAATTGTAAGCAACCTCGATCAGCTCTAGCTTCCTGTCAACCTCCATCTGAATATTGTGGGGGAACTTAAAAGAAGAGTCAATCTCCACACAAACCCATGCATAATCTACACGCAGCCCCAATGCTGTAGCCTCGTCCATGTAAAGTGGTAGACCAAGAGTGCTTGTCGCACGTCCAATCAGAGATGTAGACCAGAAACGCAGGGGAAGCCTGGGGAACTTAATCCAGATCGGAAGCGTAGAAAGCTTCTCCCGTTCAAATTTGGAGTTGATGGACCAGGAACGTAGTATCAGTGGTTTACCACGGACCCCCTTCTAGAGCCTGCTGCTTGTCATCATCATCAGTAAACTTAAAGAGGAGAAAGCCATTTCCTCTGGACAGAACCTGGAGATCGCCTTTGATCTTCCATTCACGGTGAAAGTAGTTGGCAATCGTCGGATCATATGGCTTGAGCCCGATGAAATAACCCATTAGGACATGATCCCAGTGAGCAGCGGCCTAATGGAAATGAGACTTGTTTGACTAGAGCAAGTCCAACAAAGTAGATGGCACCGAGATTTGTCCGTCCATATCGAATCTAGGATGGGAACATCTAGACCTCACTCAAGGCCTAGAAGAAGATGGAAATAAGACTTGCTCGATTAGAGCAAGTCCAACAAAGCAGATGGCACCAAGATTCGTCCGTCCGGAGCCAATCTAGGATGGGATCGACTAGACCTTGCCCGAGGCCTAGAAGATGGAAATAAAACTTGTTCGCTTAGAGCAAGTCCAACAAAACAGATGGCACCAAGATTCATCCATCCAGAGCGAATCTAGGATGGGATCATCTAGACCTTGCCCAAGGCCTAGAAGAAGATGGAAATAAGACTTGTTTGACTAGAGCAAGTCCAACAAAGTAGATGGTATTGAGATTCGTCCGTCCGTAGCGAATCTGGGATGAGATCATCTACACCTCGCCCAAGGCCTAGAAGAAGATGGAAATAATACTTGTTCGACTAGAGCAAGTCCAACAAAGTAAATGGCATTGAGATTCATCTGTGTGGAGTGAATCTAGGATGAGATCATCTAAACCTTGCCTAAGGCCTAGAAGAAGATGCAAATAAGACTTGTTCGACTAGAGTAAGTCCAGCAAAGTAGATGGCATTGAGATTCGTCCATCAGAAGCAAATTTAGGATGAGATCATCTAGACCTCGCATGAGGCCTAGAAGAAATAGAAATAAAACTTGTTTGACTAGAGTAAGTTCAACAAAGTTGATGGCACCAAGATTCATCTATTTGGAGCGAATCTGGGATGGGATTATCTAGACCTCGCCCGAGGCCTAGATGAAAATGGAAATAAGACTTGTTGGACTAGAGGAAGTCTAGCAAAGTAGATGGCATTGAGATTCATTCGTCTGGAGCGAATCTGAGATGTGATCATCTAGACCTCGCCCAACGCCTAGAAGAAGATGGAAATAAAACTTGTTCAACTAAAGCAAGTCCAACAAAGTAGATGGCACCGAGATTCGTCCGTCCAGAGTGAATCTGGGACGAGATCATCTAGACCTCGCCCCAAGCCTAGAAAAAGATGAAAATAAGACTTGTTCGACTAGATCAAGTCCAACAAAGTAAATGGCACCGAGATTCGTCCATTTGGAGCGAATCTAGGATGGGAACTTCTAGACCTCCCTCGAGGCCAAGAAGATGATGGAAATAAGACTTGTTTGACTAGAGCAAGTCCCACAAAGTTAATTGGATTCTGCATGACTAGAACGAAAATCCAACACGACTTTGTCCGACTATGGCAAAGTCGAAAGGAGAAACAACTGGATCTCGCCTACCTGGTATAGAAGTTTATGGCGACTTCATTTGTCTAGGCCTAGGCACAAAATCAAAAAAATATTCTCGACTATTTGTGGGGCATACCCAGGCTCCAAGTCAACAGGCAGAAGAGGGAATTAGTTGGAACGTGTTGTTGCAATAGCGATTTCAACTTCATATCAACCATAAGCATCGAAACAAGCTGCAAAAGTGTTCCAATGCACTTGTTGTAGCAATCGACTACAATGGAGTGATTACACTTATTTCAGCATGCAATGAACAAGTAGCATAACGCAAATATCAAGAGTCTGCATCATCCCTAGATATCTTAGAGCCTCTAGCTTTGGGAAACAGTATATGGCTCGGAGCAGCTCCACGATCGGCCAGGTTTCTTCAACTTCGGCTTCATAATCAGCTGAACAACCCTTCCCTTCTATGACTGTGAGATCATCCGATCGAATGGAGCCATTAAGCAGACGTGATAGCTCAATAGTCATGGCATAAGAGCTTAGAGGGTACTCCTGGAATCGAGCTAGCATTAGCCCTTGAGCAAAGGAATCTTGTTAGTAGCCGAACTGTCACATAATGTGAATTGGATGATACTCAACTCCACCAGTCAACCTTGATAAGACGATAAGCTGCATGTTTGTGGTATTGAACAAAGTCTCAAAGTTATGAGTGGTTGAAGGAATGATGCACGAGATCACCTTGTCTTCTGCCAAATTCTCCAATCGCTCGTACTCGCGAACTGAGGTGAGTGTGCGAGCATGAGCACTTTGGCAGTAAGATTAAAAGGCCAACCGTTGAGGGCATAAGACCTCTACACCTAGATGAGCGGCCACCACACCTGTACAAAAGCTCCACAACCATAAAAGTGTCGACAACAACGTAACATCCAGTCTAAGGTCTAGCAAGTCTCTAGGCCTATCTACTAGGCCTTTTTTTTGTCAAGAGTAAGGAGGGAGACCCTCAGATTATCAAAAAAGGAAGAAACTGTACAAGGGGGCTGGGACCCAAGGACCCAACGAAGAGCAAATGCTCAGCAAGGCCCAAAGCCACCGAAACATAAAAATAGACAATAGGGCCCACGCCCACGCCCACAAGCTCAGACAGAGTTGACAAAACTGACAAACGCCAAGGTTCTAAGAAGAACCGTGGCCACCATGGCCTGATACTCTAGGCCCATCAATCCACAAAGTGCAGACCAAATATAGCCACAGAAGGTTGCTCCTACTTAGTGGCCCATACTGCATTAAGCACAGTAGCATGCATCGGGAAGCCTGAGTTTCGCCAGCGCTGACCTGCCGAAGATCAGCACCTAAGAGCCTCGCAGAGGATAGAGTTGGGGGTTCTCGACCGATGACCTTCCTCGAACATCCTCTTGTTCCTCTCCTTCCAAAGGCCAGAAATAATGCTAGTGAACATCTTGGCAGTCGGTGCTCCGGCGACTGGGTGTTGCCCCTGAGTCCATCGGTCGACTGCTTCCTGGAGGGAATCTTCCGAAGGGTACAAGAAAAGGCCAGCTAGAGCCCAGACTTGAGACATGAAGTGGCAGGACCAAAAGAGGTGGTCCAGGAACTCCACCTCCGAATTACAGAGAACACATTCGGAGACCATCGCAATGCCTCGTTGCAGCAAGGCATCGTGCGTCGGCAGAGCCCTGCGTAGCGCCCTCCAAGCACAGAGAGCCTGTCGAGGAATAGCCTCCTTGCTCCAAATCATTCCAGCCCAACGGATAGTGGCTTGACAGGATCGTAGGGCATCCCAGGCAGACTTGAAAGAAAATTGATCTCCCGTTGGCTCCCAGATGAACCGGTCTGGTCCCCCTGAGATGGGTGTCGCGAGAATATCTGGCCAGAGGTCGTGCATGTCCAACGTGGTGGGAGGTTCCAGTTGGGGCCATTGATGAAGCGGTTGACAGGGCAAGCGTCCACACAGCCCAGATCGCTTGAGAGCCTGTGGGCAAGTTGGGTGGGGATATCCCTACGTTGACCTGCGAGCCACAGGTCCAGGAAGAAGAAGGTGTTTCTTCCGTCTCCAATTTGAAAGTGTATGAGAGGTTTAGCAATGTCCCTCAAGCAGAAAATACCTTTACAAGCCCACGAGGCGGTGTTTAGTGGCCTGGCACACCATATGGAACGTCCCCTAAGGTATTTCTTCCTCATCCACTTAACCCAAAGGGCATCCAAGTTAGTTTCCACTTCCCATAAAAGTTTGAGAATCCCAACTTGCTTGCAGTCGCAGGTGTGGCGGATGCCAAGTTCCCCTTCCTCTTTTGGGAGGCAAACTGACTTCAAGGAGATAAGAGTGTATTTAGCAGGCTCTAGCCCGAACCAATGAAACCGCATCAGACGACGGCCAAGTTCACGATGGATACTGGATGGCAGTGCAAAGACAGATGTCCAGTACGTGTGTAGGGCAGCGAGAACAGATCGGACTAGGACCAATCTAACCGCGTAGGAGAGTAGCTTCGCTTGCCAAGATTGCAATTTGTTATCCACCGCATTGAGCAAAGGGGCACAGTCAGCAGCTGTAAAGCGTTTGGTGGTTAGTGGCAGACCAAGGTATCGAACAGGGAGTTCCCCCTTCGAAATCCCAAGATGGGAGGCGATCCATCGACGGTGGAGAGTTGGCCCTCCAAAAAAGATGGAGCTTTTCTGGTGGTTGATGGTGAGCCCAGTTAGAGTGGAGAAGTTGTCCAGTAAAGTCTTCAGCCCTTTGGCGTTCTTCTTGTCGGCTTTCAAGAACAGCATCAGGTCGTCGGCAAAGGTGATGTGGGAAATGGATAGATCACCGAACCGCAGAGGATCGATCTCCTGCCTGGAGGTGGCAAGCTTAAGGAGCTCCGTCAGAATTTGCATGGCAATGACGAACAGGTACGAAGATAGTGGATCGCCTTGGCGCAGACCATTAGTGGAGGAGAGCCACTCTAACCTTGTGCCATTGGTGACTACTGAAAAACGGTAGTTCATACATTGGGAGATCCATCGAGTCCATCTCTTGGAGAAGCCCATGTGGCGGAGAGCCACACATATGAAGGGTCGTTGGATCGTGTCGAAGGCCTTTCAGAGATCGAATTTCAGACACATGTAGCCGATCTTACGGGATGATCTCATGCTGTGGCAAAGTTCATGTGCTAAGAAGATTGAGTTGCCGATTCTCCTACCGTGGATGAAAGCAGCTTGGTTGAAATCGATGAGCGAGGGGAGTAGTGCGTGTAGTCTGTTCGCCAGGATTTTGGAGAAAATTTTGTACATCACATTGCAAAGAGCAATGGGACGGTAGTCGTCGATTGAATCCGGGATCCTCTTCTTGGGAATGAGGTAGAGAAGAGTTTGGTTCACCTTCTTCAGCAGTTTGTTGGAGCGGAGGAAGTTGTTAACAGCTCCAAGCAAGTCATCTTGAATGAATGGCCAAGCGGTGCGGTAGAAGTGCCCATTGAAACCATCCTCTCCAGGGGCTCAATTAGAGCTGAGGCATTTAACAACGTCACGGAGTTCCTCCCTCGTGGCCAGAGAGTAGAGGTTGTTGTTGTCGTCCGAGGAGAGAGTCCTCCAGGCAGGGATTTAAGGAAAAGGGGTGCTCTCACAGTTCGAGTTGAACACGGAGCAGAATCTATGGCTGAAGAGGCGGGCAATGGTCAAGCTGTCTGCAACTGTCTCTCCCTCAAAATTGATGTATCTGATGGTGTTGCGTGCCCGACGAGCTCTGGTAGAGGCATGGAAGAATGCCGTGTTTGCATCTCCCTCCTTGATCCACTTGAGCTTGGAATGTTGCCATGTAGTCATTTCTTCCAGCCAGTATAACTCTTTCAATTGGGTGCAGTAGTTAGTTTCAGCTTGGAGGTAGGTGGAGGAGAAGGGTTCTCCACTTAGCTTCTCTTGGATGGAAAGGAGGGCACTCTCACAAGAGACAATCCTGTCCGGGATCCAGCGGAAGGTGCGATAAGCCCTGGGCCAGAGCCGACGATGGAGATTAGCGAGCTTGCTGGTGAAGGCGAAGGTGGGATTACCACCGGGTCGGTGCCTCTAGGTGTCGGCCACCACCTCAAGGAAGTCCAGGTGGGTCGTCCAGTGGTTATAGAACCTGAAGTGATTACGCTGGCTAACAAACTCACTCATGAGGGAGATGACCAGAGGGGAATGGTTACTAAGATAGAGAAGACCAGCAAAGGTGCTGCTGTTCTCGAAAGCGTCAAGGAACTCCTCACCATAGGTGGGCATCTGCTGGAGATGGGGTTGGAGTGTTAGCGGTTGCACTAGGTGAATTCCTCACCAGAGGTGGGCATCTCAAGTAGCGCCGCCACTGCGATGAAAGCATTGAAGTCGTCCATGGAGGTTTGGCAGCTACGACTCCCTCCGGACTTCTCATAACCGTGATGAGTGTAGTTGAAATCCCCTGTAAGCAGCCAGGGTAGCATGGGTCGGAGCGAAGTGAGGCTGGCCCAAAGAAGCCTTCTGGAGGTGACATCATTAGCAGCATAGACCACTGTAAGCACGAAGTGGGGGAAGTGGGGGAAAGAGACTTCCAACTGCATGAATTGCACTGTCTGAGACGCCAATGTGAGATGGACCTTCTCATTGTTCCAAAGGACAAGAATGCGTCCAGAGTGGTCTGCCAGAAGATTGTCAAGCCGGCAGAACGAGCCCTAGTGTTGCTTGCAGATCTGATCGATATTGTGCTTCAACTTGTGCTCCAGGAGACAGATGATGCCGTAATTGCGACGGCGAGTAAAGTCCCTGATCGCACAGAGCTTGCCACCGTCGTTCAAATCCCGCACGCTCCAATAGAGAATCAACATACTGACCGTCCTAGAGAACACTCCGGCAAGTCCAGCTTGTCTGGGGAAAGGTCTCTGTTAGACGCTCCCAAGAGTCTTAGATGAATTGTCTTCCGAGTTTGCTGCGCTTTAAGAATCAGCGCTTCAACATCAATTTCAGGGTTGTCAAGTGCCTCAAATGCATTTGAACAAGTTCCGGCCTCCCTCACTGAGTTCTTCTTGACAAATGGAGTTCCTTTGTGCTTTAAACCTCTCTTACGGATGGGAGATGCCCTGGGGGAATGGACCATTTCTACAGCTACACAGCAGGTTCGGTAGGCGAGATATCCGATGATTGAATGGAGCAAGAGTGTTGACCATGCCCGAATGAATTATAGACTGTGCAGGGTTTGGGAGTCCAGTTGTAAGCAACCAGAATCTTCTCCTTCCCGTTCCTCCTTTCCACTCATTTCCCCAACCTCCTCTGTTTTCCCCCTGCATCACGCGCATGCCGAGAGAAAGGAAGAGGTAGAGGGAGTGAAGCGGAGGGCTGTGGTTGCTTGTGGTGGTGCACGGAGCTCGTGTGGTGTGCCCTGTGGCCATGGTTGTGTCGGAGTTCGCTAGAGGCATTTCTCAGGTACGTATCTCCACTTCGAGTAATAGAGAGCATGAAATTTTTTTTTTTTTTGCCACAAGAAAGGAGGGAGACCCTCAAAATATATAAAATAGAAAATTATGTACAAAAGCACCAGGGAGGGGAAGAGATCCCACCCAACCAAAGGTCATGGGTCAAAACAGCCCAA
>JAMKQA010004770.1:0-15341 GCA_024699735.1 Posidonia australis | reverse complement strand
TATATATACTCCAACTTGAGAAAGTGTGTTAGTGTTAGTGGATCATTATATGGATCTTATATGGACATCCATCTACATACCCATCTATGTACTCCTATATGTATAGGACTCTATTAATTAACAGATAGATCTCTTTTTACATTCAATACACCTCAAGTTTGCCACAATGCACCATCCACAAGACAACAGACAAACAAAGGTGACTGACTAAACAATACTTCAGCACTGAGATGAAGCACATGAAAACTGAGGAAACATGATATTTGAAATATTGTGAACCGATCACCTGATGACCTAAATGGCAACCAGGGAGATCCTGTTCAATTTGGTATAGAAAATAGAGCTCATTCAGCCTGCCAAGGTCAGTATGCGTCACTATTGAATCAAGTTGTACGGCAAGGAAAACACTAGTTAAGCACTGTGAAGGAACTCAATAATTCATGAATTGAGGGAGAAAGGTCAACAGCAGATAGTAATGTTCCAAGCAAGAGAGGTAGATGTATTACAATGCCCACACATAACCCTAATACATGCAGGTTGGGGAGCTGATTTGCAGTGCACCAGATTTGCAGAGACTAGACTTGATAAAAGGTAACTTATCCACCAACTAGAACAGCCTTATTTCATTGGAGAGGATGTTAAACCATGGAACACGTGTGAAAAACTCAGAAAATAAACAGATACTGACAACATGGAGCTCTGGAATTTTCAAAAGAAATAAGACAATCAAGGGCTCAAGGCTTTCTTTTTTATACTATCAGTATATATGCTGCACTAACAACAGAGAAGTGATGAGAAAAAAGAGAATGAAAATAAAGAAGTTGCTCCAACAAAATGACCCCTCCCAGCAAAATCCTTTAGATGCCAAAAAAAAGCCTCACGTCAAGGTCTCAAATAATTATGTTATAAAATTACCATTGTGCCAACTTCTAAAGATTGTCGTCAGACCTTACACTGGGCTTCCAAATATTTGCTTTGAGGTAGAGGTACCTGCAGAACTAACATCCTTATGCTGTCATCAAGCTTTACAATACCCCAAGCACTTCCATTCTACAATAATCACTAAGCCAACCTCGTTATGTTACTTTCAGAAATCACACCAAGGTCCCAAGCATTTCTACCACTTGAGCTGACCTTAAGTTTCATCAACCCTTATGACAAGGTTATAAATACTGCTCCAAATACCTGTTAAAGCAACCCCTTGAGGTTGCTAAGGTACCGAAACATCTCGAACAACATGCTCAACCAGCATCCAACAACCAGAATCTGGATGTACGGAAAACTAGATAGCATGTCAGATAAGCTAAATATTGATATTACCCGGGCCTTAAGGAGTCAAGCATAGTTGGCTATTTTCCTTGTTCCCATGCAAGATAATAGATATCTCATAACAGCCAATGACCCAGGGATTCAAGCAACATCACAAATGATTCAGCTCCTTTCGAATAGATATGAAGTTCAAAAGATCTATTTAAGACTCTTTGCCACCCATGGTACTGAATGTTGACAAGTACCAGCAAAATTCAGATCCTTTCCAATAGATATGAAATTCTAAAAATTTGTTTAAGATTCGTTGCCACAATGCCACCTAGAAGTAGTGATGTAGACTTGTACTTTTACCTTTCCCTATTCAAAATCTTGTTCATCAAATAAATTTTGAACCTTGGAGCTTCATTATCAGTACCTGCCCCTGAGCTCTTTCCTCACCCCCTTTTCAAGTGCATTATGGATTTTGATTTTGTGCCCATAGCTCAAATACGTTTTTTAGCAGTAATTATATTCACAAGACTATGGAGCTCAAATACTCAAACATGCCAACATAGTATATATCATCATTTCCATCCTTACAACAGCTGACTAAAAGCCAATATCAACAGTAATTGCATGTAGAGGCTCATCCTCGAAGTAGCTAAACTTTTTAATCTACAAGGTAAAAAGCCCGATACCTGTCTGCTATATAATGTGCAGCAAGTTAACCCACATCCAATACAATGTTTGCCATGGAAAAGATTTGTATGATTCATAAAGAATATTTAGTTTTGGGTTGAAGTCTCAGAAAACTGGTCCAAAGCCCAAATTAGGGAGAAGGGGCATGGAAGGTAGGTGGACAGCATAAAACTTAAAGCCACACCCTATGATAATGACTACAAGCATTATGATACAGAGCATTGAGCTGTGAAAAGGGAATAAGTTTCGGTAGATTCACTTCGGAAGCTTTTTGCTGATCGAGAAAGGTGCTGCAAAGATAGGAGGAAAGTGCAGCAACTTCTTATGATTCTACATTATTCTAAATGGTCATCGCACATGTATCCGATCGGATTTGGATTCACCCAAGATACATTTGTTGAACATTTAATTAATCAGATTTAAGTTAGACTTAATTAAACCTATGCTACTTGATTAAATAATACTCATGTTAAATTTATTACATTACCTTCATCAATAATGATTAAATGTCTAGTAATAAATCCAAAGATGTAAGTCCAAGAGAAGAAATATTTTTAAGGATAGTTTTGTACATGTGAGAATCTTTAGTCCCAAACTAGTGAATAGTAAAAACTTAGATGAGCCTATATCTAAGGAATTCTAAAACAATTGTTCACAAGAACTTGAACAATACATGGATGACCATACACGCACATGCGCATGTGTAGATGAACCTATATCAAAGGAGTTCTAAAACAATTGTTCACAAGAACTTAGACAAAGCACATATAACCACACACGTGCACACGCACATGCGTCAAGTATGACCGAACTTGAGCTCAGGCTTCAGACTTCGAACTTTCAGACTTTTGAAGGCTTAAACGAATAGTCTATGGTCTCTAGGTATTTTTTACACAAAATTACAATAACTAATCAAGATTTGACGTTAATTAATTACGATCTGCTCGTTGTTAGTCGTCAAACTACGTCCTCCAATGGGTCTTTCTAAACTACGTACAACACGTAAAAATTGTGTTGGTTCTAACGGATCACTTATGTGGGGGGAAAGAACAGACGGTTAGAGAAGATTTTTCTCTCTCACTCTCTCTTTTCCTTCTTCCCTCTGTTGATTCTAAAGCCTACGATGAATCTGTGACGATTATGCATCCTTCTTCGTTGATTGTTGTGCTACTTGAATTAACAAGCAATTAAGGTGTGATCAATATGTAAATAAGAGTCCAATACGTTCTCTACCTACTATGAATGTTTTATCTGGAAAAAAAATGTGGAAACTATATGTACTGATTGTTGAGCGTTGTTTTCTCTAAAACGAGTCCTTCGGAACGACTTGATTAGATAAGTTCTTACTCTGTTTCTCTGTTTTGTTACCATTGCATGTATTGGTTGTTTATGACGTTTCTTAGATCTTACGTTATGACTTTAATCAGTATATTAATCAATATGTGTATTCATATAATTCCACATTTGGTTCCAACATTCTTAAAAAAAAAGTAAACTTGCTTAACAAGTCTAGTATTGTCTCAATTAAATCTAGGGAAAATATGACTGAAATGTTGGAATCAACATATGACATTTTTTCCCTAGATCTAAGGAAAAAATCTCCAATCCTCACTTCAAATGTTGGAATCAACATATGAAGATCAGATTAACCATGTTAAGGATACTATCTTTCATAAACTTTGACTATTTTGAACCGGATGCTTTTGACTTTAAAAGCGCAAAGAAAACCATTGAGTGAAAGGAGAGGGATCAATTAATTCGTTGTTGTATACTATCAACATAGTCCAACGTGTTGTTTGATGTATACAATACCTCCTCCTTCTCAACGATGAAGATGCTTTGAGGTATCCTAAATCGGAAATATAATACTAAGGTCCAAAATCTAGAGAAGTATTCTATTTCTAAATTTTTGAAGTATCAAGTCAATAACCAAACAGACTCATGAGATTTTATTCTAAATATCAAGAGCACAAGAAAGGAAATTTAACCATTGATGATCTTATGATTGACATGACAATAAAGAAAGAACACAGGAATCTGAAACATGAGATGCATGTAGAGAGCAACGTTCGGGTCAATATGATAGTTGGTAACAAGCCAAGAAAGGATCGGAAAGGAAAATCAAAAATAAAAATTAAAACAAAGGCCAAGATCTAGGAAAAACTCAAGAATAAATCGTGTAGGAATTGTGGTCATGTTGGACATTGAACGAAAGAATGTCCATCGAGAACACAAAAGAAAGAAATTAAGATCTAAAACAATAGATGTTATATTTTTAGGTTACATAAAAACTAATTATGCCTATAGATTCTTAGTCATAAGATTTGCCATTTAGACATAAATGTTAACACAATAGTAAAATTCTGTGATGCAATATTCTTTGAGAATGTGTTTTCCATGAAAATAGATGTTCCCCAATGTATTTCTCTCATAGATCCTACCCCTATTACTAGTTTCATTCTCGATTATGGGGAAAAAATGACACATGTTGGGATGAGCATAGGAAAAGTAAGAGAACCAGAATATCCAAAGATCTAATAAGTGACTTTATTATTTTCAAAGTAGAGGATAATCTTGTAACCTTCAGACAAGCTATAGCTTCACCTAAAGTAAAACTTCAGAAGAAATCTGTCAATAGTGAAATTCAATCAATTGTCTCTAATAGAACGTGAGAATTGATTAATTTACCTCTTACGAGTTCAACTATTAGGTGTATATAGATATTTAAAAAGAAACTAAATCCACATAGAACAGTCAATAAGTATAAGACTAGATTGGTTGCCAAAGGATTTATACAACAAGAAAGAATAGACTATTTTGATATCTATTCACTTATTTCCCGTATAACTATAATTAGAGTACTTTTGCACAGACATCTATATATGATATCACTATACATCAACTTGATATAAAAACTACTTTTCTACATGATGATCTCCAAGAAGAAATTTATATGAATCAACGAGAAAGTTTTGTAGCTCAAGGGGAATGAAAGAAAGCTATGTAAACTTGTAAAGTTCTTATATAAACTAAAACAACCCCCTAAACAATGACATAAAAATTTTAATTAAATCATACAATCTTTTAGCTTCTTTGTTAATAAGTCTGACAAATATGTTTATTGCAAAAATGTTACTGATAAATACAGTGTTCTGTGCTTATATGTGGATGATATAATAATGTTTGAATTTAACTTGAATATTATTAATAAGACAAAGTCATTCTTATATAGTAAGTTTAAAATGAAGAATATGGATGCTACTGATGTAATGTTAAAGCTTAAAATCACTTAGTCAAATGATAATATAGTTTTCTTTGAGTCTCATTATGTTAAGAAAACGTTAAAGAGATTTAACTATACTACATGTAGACCTATAAAAACTCCATATGACTCTTCGAAACATTTGTTCAAGAATGAAAGTGAAATTCCTGTGTCTCAATTAAGATACTCATACATCATTAATGGTTTGATGTATCTTACAAATTACACAAGACCATATAATTCATTTACGATGTGTAAGTTAAGTAAATACATAAATTGTCCAAATAGAATCCATTAAAAGGCATAAAATAGAGTATTTCAGTACTTTAAGGAAATAATTTTCCTTAGATTGTATTATGAAAAACATCTTTCCGTCCTAAAAAGATATAATGATGCTAACTGGATAGTCAAAAATTCTAGAAGTAATGAGATTTCAAGATATGTATATACTTTAGGTGGCAACTCAGTTGCTTGGAAGTCTAAGAAATAGACTATTCTGTATTGATCTACATTTAAGATAGAGTCGTATATTTTGAATGAAACTTAAATGGAAATTGAATGGTTAAAGGAACTTATGTTTAGTTTACCTATAATAAAGAAGCCTCTTCCTGCAATCTCAGTGCATTATGATAGCATAATAACAATTGCTATAATCAAAAGTTCTAAGTTCAATCAAAAGCAAAGGAGACACATTGAAGTTAGACTAAATTATGTAAGGAAACTTGTATTTAATGGGATTATAGCTGTAAATCTTATTGGTATCAAAGATAACACAGTTGATCTATTGACTAAAAGTCTAGTTTTAGCCTTAGTTCAGGCTAGGAATGGTACTGAAACCCATTAAAGATTCACAAGTAGCAGCAACCCAACTTATCTGAGTGGAAATCCTACAGAGTAGGTTCAATGTGATAGTAACAAGTTGTTTTGTGAATATGTGTGACATCTCTAATATATAGTGATACTTATGTATATGAATGTCTATCCCATGTAAGCCTAAAGATGTCATGACTGCAAGTTAATAAGAGACTAGAATAAGATCAAGTCTTATAACAGGATGCTACTAGTACATCCTTGAAGATGCCCACTAAATGACTAACCTTATGTAACCGTAATAGAGGAATTAATTTGTTCCTTGAAATCAATTATGATACAGGATATGAATACATGATAATTAATGCATCAAACCTAAAGATCATCACCATAACCTTTGTCATGTTGTTACCAATGGATAACAACATACCAATGGTTCATATTCAAGACATAAGTTCACCTAGTTCTTATAGAGTTAATATTGGTTAACTCAGGTAATTGTTCAAATCAAGAGGTACTATCACTGAAAGCATAACATGATAGTTGATTCTAGAAAGCACCTTACACTTTAAACTTTGTAGGGGATTATTGAACATTTAATTAATCGAGTTTAACTTAAGCTCAATCAGGCCCATGATACTTGATTAAATAATGCTCATGTTAAGTCCATTACATTACTTTTGTTGATAAGGATGAAATGTCTAGTAATAAGTCTAAAAGTGTAAGTCCAAGAGAATGAATATTTTGAAAGATAATTTTATGCATGAGTATGAATCTCTAGTCTCACATTTATGAATAGTAAAAACTTAGATGAGTCTATATCCAAAGAACTCTACAACAATTGTTCACAAGAACTTCGACAAGACATTGATGACCATACGCACGTGCACCACGCCAGGCTCGAACTTTAAGATTCAAGCTTTTGGACTTTCGAGCTTGAAGGAATGGTTCCTGGTCTTCAGGTACTTTTTACACAAATTTACAATGACTAATCAAGATTAATCAAGGTCTCATCTTAATTAATTACAATCTACCTGTTGTTAATCGTTAAACCGCATCTTCTAATGGATGTTTCCAAACCACATGCAACGCATAGAGATCACGTTGCTTCTAATGAGTCGCTTATAGGGGGAGAGAAGGAGCGATTAGAGAAGATTTTTCTCTCTCACCCTCTCTTTTCCTTCTTCCCTCTATTGATTCTAACGCCTACGACGAATCTGTGACAACTCTACATCCCTTCTCACTAACTACTGTACTACTTAAATCAACAAGCAACTGAGATGTGATCAACATACAGACGATAATCCAGTACGTTCTCTATCTATTGTGATCATTTTATCTGATGAGGAAAAACATGAAAACCTTATGTACCAATTGTGGATTGCTGTTTTCTCTAAGACAAATCTTTCGAGACAACTCGATCAAATAAGTTCTAACTCTGCTTCTCTGTTTTGTTACCGTTGCATGCATTGATTGTTCATAGCATTTCCTAAATCTTACATTATGACTTTAATCGATATGTTAATCAATATAATTAATATGTATATTCATATGATTCCACATTTGATTCCAACAACAACCATATTTGTATCCAATATGCCACATCACGTATTGAGGGTAATACATAAAAATACAAGTTTAGATTCAATAGGATACACTATGGATTCAAGAGTACATCAATTTGGCTACATACATTACGGATTCAAGAGTATACATCAATTTGGGTGGATACGCCATTCTTGTTCCACATCAATTTGGTACAAGAGTACACTTTAATCCATACTAATCAAAGCACCCACCTAGTTGGCACCAAGGAGTTCTAAGCAAGCTAAGCGTTTCAACGACCACCCATATATTATTTTTTTCCTAATTCCTATTGGATGTTTATTTAAATCTTGCTTTTTTTTATATTTTAATATGTTAGTATTTATTTGTGTTTAGAATGGATATATCATTGCATAAATATATATAATAATATAATACATTGAGAAAATATCTGAAATTTCTTTTTTTATTTAATTTATTTATCATACCTAGGTGTCACTTGAGTGCCTAGGCACCCAACATGCCCTAGCTTATTGCTTGTGCACCTTGGCGCCTTTATAACCTTGCTTTAATCCACATGCCAAATGACCCCGCTTTGCTAATCTTCATTGTTGTCCAATGCCCTCAACACTTTTGTTCGCCACCTTCAACATTGCTATTCTTCCACCACGATGCCTGCAACCTCGCCACTCAAATGCCAGCACCAATCACAGTCTCAAAGCTACATGCTATTCAAACCTCCACCATGCATCTGCCTGCACTATTACCGCAACAAACAACTTAATGCCACCACAGCACCAACCAGTTATGCCCACCTTCACTATCACCTCCATTGGTGTTCCAGTCCATGCACTAGAGTGCAATCAAAGAGCACAGTGATTGGGAAAGATGTTCTGTATCCGTTTATTGAGGAAAATTTTTTGTAGGCCCTACACTTGATTGATAGTCCATGAAAATTACAAAAACAAAATCCCAAAATTTATTAGAAACAGGTACGGAGTTCACAAATTTGCTGTTGACAAGAAGACGCTTGATGATAACACATAGACACCAAAAGAAAAAGAGGAAAAGAAGTCAAATACATAACACTCAAATGAAAACAAGGCACCATTGATCAATAACCAATTGCCAAAATGAACCTGTACCTTGTAGATATAAGGAATGATATTATGGTTCACTATGGGTGAAATAAGGAGGCATACCTCAGACGCTGTAAAACCAAACCCAATGAGCTCTCCACTTTCCCACGATGCTGTGATGGACTTTAGAGGCATGTCTAGCAAATCTGTTAAGATAAGCAGTCATTATGACACGTATCTTTAAACACTTTCAAAACATCTAATGAACCAAAAGAAAATATAGAATACATGCCTGCTAATTTGCGCAATTTGCACAAAGATAACATGCCATCTACTCGCAATAAGTTACTGGAAACTTCCTTTTCACTATCCTCAGTAAGTAGGGATTCGATTAAAGAAGATAGATTCTCCAAAGTCATATTAATCAGTCTCTGAAGCTGAAACCATTGGCAAAAAAACTATTTCAATTTCTAATAAATGCAATACATACATACATACATACATACATACATACATATATATATATATATAGAGAGAGAGAGAGAGATAAACATGTAGATTAGAAATCACCTGCAATGTTTCATCAGCTGCAATGTCATCTAGAAGTAGTATGTCACATGTTAACCTAGAGAATACAGCATCCAGGATATCACACATACATCTCTTGTACGTTGACATTGGTAGGAGTGGCTTCCAAAGAACATGCATTTTCTCCAAAATGAAAATAACCTATCCACAATATAAATCCTTTCAAACCAAAACTAAAAGTGAAGGGCAAGCAAAATCATTGATTGACAAAGTTGCCGTAAGTAAAGACAGACATGTCTGAAGTACTTGGGATATGGGAATGAGTTTCTGAGTTAGTGATTTGAGTTTTTAATTGACTTGCATCACCATCATGCCTTTGTTTGAGATAATTTGAACAAATACATTAGTAACTAACTTTCATACCACTTTTTACATGTTTTTTGCAATGATTTATCAACAGAATATATTTTCCTAATTAAATAAAGCTCCTTAATGAAGTTAACATTTATACCACTTTTTCCATGTTTTTTGCAATGATTTATCAACAGAATATATTTTTCTAATTAAATAAAACTCCTTAATGAAGTTTGACATCCATGGAGCTGTTCCACTATTCAAGTGTTTACAACAGAATGCTACATTTATGCAGGGGCATACGACACTTGGGAGAACACTGAGCCCAAATATGTTGCATAGTTCCCTATTAGTATTGCAGTTCACAGTTGATCATTAACAAGATTACTGCAGAATTCACCTATCCTTTAAGTTTTAAAGTCCATCCTACCATACAAGATAAAACTGCCACTTGCCACTTGCCATTTTATTTCACTGCAAAGTACATATTAAATGCCAAATAGAATAACTTTGAAAAAAAATACTGATAACCATAATTTAATATAGCTAGCATAAAAGCACAAAACTTGCAACTTTAATCAAACATAGAGAGAGCAGGGTGATTTACTTTACCTGATCTAAACTAAATTTTGCCAACTCATATTGCTGCACTACGTGTGTATTCTGATACCCATTGGCACCATCTATAGCCTATAATACATGTAAATAATGGTAAATAAATAAACAAAAACCTAGTTGAAAATAGACACAAGCATTTTGAACAAGACAAAGGAACAGATGTCAATACCTCCTTTAGGTTTAAATGTGCAAGTTCAACTTGCCTTTTCAGTATATCCTCTGCCAATTGTCGAAAATATGGTGCAATATCAGTGAACACAGCAATTTCTTTGACACCCACCGGAAAATGCAAACGATACTGACAACCAAGGAATTCATCTTGTTCAAATTTTTAATGTGTGAGATGGGAAAAAAGGAAAAGCTGATTGATTGATAGCAATAATTGCATAGAACCAAAGAATTTATGGGGTATTAATAGATGACGTAAAAAGCCACGTCTAGTTCCTCTTTAATCAGAAACAAGGTCACATATTACATCATTGTAAGCGTATAACTATGTAAGGGCAGTAATTAAGAAAAGAGGAATGCCTTAAAAAAAGGACATCCAGGTTCAAAATAGAAGTGTCATGCATGTTCTCTCTTAAAGTATTTTTTGAAATCTTTCTTGGGCCTTCAGTGAAAATGTTCCAATATGGCAATACCTAAGCTTTGAACCCTGGCAAGTACCAAAGCTTGAATAAAGAAGTGCAATTCCTTAGGTTGAAGACAAACGGATCAATAAGAGACCAAAAGAAGACTAATAACATACCTCAAAAGCGAGGGCAAAAATCTCTTGGCACAAAAAGATACAATCGTTGTGCAGGATTATAGCTGTTTGGCTGATGGTTTCAAGCTGCTTCTCTAGCTTCATATACCACACATGAGAAAAATTTTAGTAGCATAATTCTAACATGAAACTAATGCCACTATGTGAAACTTATGCATGACAAATATTTAGAAATATGGAAATTTACATCATGTTGAGCTAATGCAAAATGAATGCATTATATATAGATATCAAAAGCATGGACAAGTGAAGAGGGGCTTCTGTGCTTGCCAGGCGATAACCATAATGTAGCAACAGATTATTTTGAACAGGATTATCCACAGAACGTATTGCAAAACCAGCATCTATGTCCTAATGTCCTCACCACAAAGATGATCATAATGATATGCATGATAAAAATTGTGAAATTAATCGATATGCATGTGAACCAGACACTCAAACCTCATGGAAAAAAGACGTAAGATCCAACAATGACAGTAAAATCAAATATATGGATTGGTGAATAAAAATTTAAATTTGCAGATAAAGATTTGACTGCCTGAATGTTAAAAAAGCCCTAGGTTCTATGGAAAGGTGAATAACCAAATATGATGGAGGCTCCCAAGTGCAACATGTATTCCCATACAGTATCCATATCAATGCCATTCATGCTACACAATGCCACTAATTATGTCCAAAGTTAATCTCTATAGTAATAAGTTTGTAATCAACTTTGCTGGTTGGGAAAAAAGTTCCTAAAAAATTAAATCAGCCAGATCTTCCTAAAAAAGTACCTCTAGTAGATTCCTTTCATCCTACCATATGTAATAATTGACTGAGGTTGCATTTGGTAATGCTTATGAAAAAACAAATTATTTCTATAAGCAGTATTTTTGAAAAAGCTAGTCACAACAGTTTTTAAAATCAACGTTTTTGAAAGCTTTCATGCACAAACAAAAAACAAACTTATTGAAATAATATGGCATAAAAAGAAGTGTTTGATTTAGCTTTCCATGAGTAAATGCATTTTTTCAAAAACTAGTCCTAATAATTGTTATCAAACAAACCTTTAAATAACATTTGGAAACGTTTTTTTACACTAACTTATTGTATTAAGCACTTATTGTTTAATAAGCGTTTCCAAACGAGCCAACTTATTGAACTTTTCTAAAAAAACTAACCGTAGCTTTTTTATTCAATTTAAACTATTGAGGTAGCTTTTAGAAAAACTAATGGATGTTAAGTTTTTGAAAAGTTACGAATATTAACTATAATTTTTCCAATGATATCCTTAGATATTGATTTTAATTACAACATAAACAAAGACAACAAAGACAACGAACGGTGGCGACGGACGGCAACTAATGACAGCGGCAATCTGCCAGCTGCCATCTGTCAAGCGACGGTGGCGACGAACGCAGCAATGGTGGCCAATTATGGTAGCAATGGTGGTGGTCGACAACAACAGTGACAATGGTGGCCAATGACAGCGACAACAATGGTAGTCGACGGCGACGATGATGGTCGATAATGGTGGTAGCTGACAGCAGCTACAATGGTGGTGGCTAACGGTGGCGATGTTAGTCGATGACGATAGTGGTAACGGCGGTGGTTGTGGCCCACAACGGTGACGACGAGTGGGCGACAACTGGTAGCGATGGTGAGGACATTATAGTCCTTTCATTAATTCATAAGTGTTTATTGAACATATAAACCAAATAAGCTTTTCTTTACCTCCATAAAAGCTACAAAAAGTATAACTTAACAAAAAACCAACTTTTCTCAATAAGTTGTGTAAGAAAAAAACGTTTCCACATGCAACTTTAGTGTTGTCCCTTAAGGCAAGCTTTTGCTACTGTTCTTAATGTATATAGCTTCAATTATACCTTTTACTAAATCTTGATTATTCCTACACTTATCTTTCTGCAAATTAATATTTAAACATTTTCATTTACCTCTGATTTCTGTTGTGCTATTTACCTCTAATTTCACCAATACGTGACAGGTTTTCAATCTCCTGACACAACATCAACATGACAATTTTGTGAACGAAGGTGATTTTCTTTTACAACGAGAAGGTACTGATATACCAATATTTTGCTGTCACATGTTTATTTTTCAACTTGCCAAAGTCCGACACGAAACTGAAATTTAAAATCATGATTTCTTTACAACAAATGTTTTTGTTATAAAATTAAGTGAGAGAATACTAACTAATACAAATAAGACAATGGTGTTTCTAAGAAGGTCTGAAATGAAAGGTAGAAACACATTGAGAAGGAAAAAAATAAAAAATTTACAAAAACAGGGAATACATGAAATGTTTGGTGCACATGCACACTACATGCTTTCTCCTCCAGTCATCTACTATTGAAGGACTAACAAAAAAACATCAACATTCATGAACACACCTTGACAGGTGAAATAGCTTTGTATAGAAGTAAGGCATCCCGAGCTGCATGATAAAACTCCAGAGACACTCGGACAGGTGACAGGCAAACATCCTGCACTGGGTTGTTTCACATACAATATTATGCCCATGAAATTTTGCAATAGTATTCCAGCCTTATTTCAAAACAAAGTAGATGCTTAAAGGCCTTTCAACCAAGAAAAACTACTCATCAAACAGATTGAGATCCCAAAAAAAACAGTTAACAACATGATAGACTATTATCTCAAAAAAATCAATTACCACAAGATAAATGGGATGATATTTTTTACTACCCTTATAACATGCATCAATACAAGTAAAATGGTCAAAATACATTCATATATATATCAGCAATTTTCAGTTTTTTTTTTCGAGCAGCTTGTCATAGTCTCGTGATTTTCCAATATTTACCAAATGAAATCTGTCAAGCATCCCATGATAAGATATTCATGTAGTTTTGGGGGAAAGAACAGTGTGCATAGCACCAGAAAGAGGCTGCTGAAAAGCCTACCTTAAGTGTTTGATGCACAAGATCCATGAGTTGCAGCGCAGTGCTGGAAATAATACATTTCTCTTGTTGGAAAAGCAGCTCAACATAGTTTTCAGCACCAGCAGGGACCTGAGAAACACCTCTCGGCATTTTTTCCTGTAATATTTACATAGTTTAGTTAGCCATGAATTTTCAATAACTTTGAGAAGATATCTTACAAAATTCTTACCGGTGAGACGATAAAATCACATTGTAGAATTAAATTCCTGGCCTTTGCCAAAATTTCATTCCTCTTCCAAGTAGCAAAGTGAACCTCAACATTATGGACAAAAAGGCTCAATTTTTCCTCATTGCTGTCAGTTCCAGAAATAAACATTATTTCCTTCAAAAATGCCTCAAATTCAGTTGTATATTTTATGATATTTTGAAATTCTGCAATCTTCGAAGCATCATCAGGAACAGCCTGAAATATTGGATAATAAGTCACTGTGATGCAAAATAAACAGCAAAGCAATCATGGATCTGAAATCAACCAAATTCACATTGACCACTTCAAGCCACTGAGAACTAAACCTATCGTGAGTGATTAATCTGCTACTTTTTTAGGTTTATTAAATACAACAAAGAAAGCAAAATTGGATCTGAAATTAACCCAACTCAAATTGGTCATTCTAAACAACTACAGCTGAACCTATCATGAGAGATTGATCTGCTATGTGTTATGTTTACAGTCCAAAGACAAGGAACATTTGTTTTTAAAATGTACTATAATATTGACCAATTAAATTTGTCAGTGTTTCCTATGTATTTATGGCAGAACTGAATTCCTTACTTTCCCTGAATACACCTGTTCATGCCAAAACTTCTATGTTAAACCTTAGGAATTTTCCCTGAATAGCCAAAATGAAAGATTCCTATGAGTGAAGAACCTTTTCTTAAGCATAACATTTATTTGCCAGGTTGATGAGTATTTGATACACAAAATTGAACCTTATAAAATCAGATTACAAAGCAAAACTATCTTCATAATATAAGAGTAATCTTCTTGCCATTTTAGCATGTATTATAGTTTCATTATGCTACGAAACTGCATAAGTCTAACAGGGTAAAAAGATAGACAGGTGGAGTTTGTACACATGAAAAGCACTAGAATTGATTTGAAGCGAATTCCGTTTCCTGTTAACCATCCAAATCAAAATGCTTGTGCATAACAAAGGAAACGATTTGATAGAAATCAATTCCACTACTTTCCTAAGTATGTGTAAACATCATGGAATTCATGTCCCTATCCATCTCTTGAGATTTCAGTGGAATTCACCCTCTTCTCTAATCAAGGTTTTGATATGTTCGGTTTCATTGAATTCATTCTTATAAATTAATGATTTTCACATAATTTATATTCATTTGATACATAATGAATTTAGAAAATTTATTGTCAAATAATTTTGTCTAATAATTATGTATAATAATATTTATTTTATATTTATATGTTTAATGATAATATTTTATTAGTTTATTTAAGAATATATAAT
>JAMKQA010004769.1:0-12842 GCA_024699735.1 Posidonia australis | reverse complement strand
ACCTAAATGTAATTTCAGAAGGACCTAAATGCAATGAAAAGTATGTTTTCTGTATTTTATATTAATATGCATGATTTTTAATTTTTCTTTATTAAAAAAGCTCGACGGCCGCCGACGACGGAGCTCGCCGCCGGCGACCATCAAGGGGGCTCAAAGAGCGCTTCTCGATGGCCTGATTTTAGATCCGACCACTTGGGAAGCAAGAAGGGGGCAGGAGGAGCACATCCAACGGAGTGGATGTGTCCTCCGATGGCTGGATCGTCCCCCCCACCTCGCTCGCCGGTGACGACCTGCAAGTGGCTGGAGGCTCCAGAGGGTAGCGGCGCGGCTTGGCTAAGGTCCTGGAGGCTCGTGGCGTGAGGATCGGGAGGTTTGGGGCTCTCCGGAGCGACGTGGCGGCTGGGGGCGTCGGACTACCGTCGCCGCGGTCTTCGCCGGCGAGGCGCGGTTCTGAAGGCACGGGCGTGTCCGGGGGAGGCCGAGGATACATCTTGGAGGTTTGGATGGCAGCGGCGTGGCACGTGAGCGCTGGGGATGCGCAGACAGCGGCGTCTTCCCCGACGTCAGCGAGCGTCCTGGAGCTTACTTGAGGTGCTGGAGCGGCGCGGCGGGGGCCCTGTGACGTCGAGGGAGACCAGGATAGTATAGGAGAGGGCTCGGGGATCCAGGAAACTTCCTTGATTGCTCCCCCCACCTCTGTCGCCGGAATCTGGCGATGGCGGGGCACGACGGAGCTCCGTTAGCCAAGGGATCACTACGGATCCCTTGGAAACACTCCGTGATGAGAAGGAAGGACTAGAAATTTACAAATCAGACAAGTAGAGTGATCGGGGATGTGTACCTGGCTGGAGTTGCCTCGCCAGAGCTTTGGATCGGCGACTGGCTCTGCTCCTCCGTGCGACGCTCTGGCGCTCTGGTTCTCTCCCTCTCGCTCTGAATTGTCTCTGCAGTGGAGCAAGAGTTTTGGAATCTCGTGTAACCTCCTGAATTGTGAGCTGTGCTTCTCCATTTATAGGTGAACCCATCAGATGCTCATAATAGGAATATCTTTGCAACGGCCTAGCCCCACTCCTCTAACCAACTGGGCATCTTGGTAACAAACTAACAGCACCTGGGCTTGCTCTCGTGGCTGGATCAGTGGGTTGAGCTCAGTGAAGAGAGTGGCTCGTTTTGTGAGAAGGTAATGGAGAAGAAATGGGTTTAATGAGTGTGAAGGAAATGAGTGAATTATGGTGAAAATTGGTAATCATAAAAAATGATATATATGGAGAGGAAGAAATAAGGTGTTGGGTTGGAATAAAAGAAGGGGATGTATTGAAGCATTATGGGCCTTCGTGGGCTTCATGGGCCTCCATGGGCCTATGTGGGCTTTGTGGGCTCCTATGGGCCCAAGTGGGCTTTAATGGGCCTTGGTGGATTTGATGGGCATCCATGGGCCTAAGTGGGCTTTTGGGTTCAATGGGCTTAAATGGGCCTAAAAAGGGGTTGAGTTCAGCCACTAGACCCTCGTCCTGCAAAATTAGAAAAATTGGGGTGTCTACAGATGCCCTCCATGAGCGAGGTCGGAGGTCTAGTAGAACAGAGACCGTTGGTCAGGGTTGACAAAGACACCCCTCGTTAAACCACAAACAGGAGTTATCCACAGGCAATCAGCCACTAGTTAGAAAACATACCAGAGGTCCGCTAAAGATATCCTGTCGCCACGGCCGAGTCCAAGCACAAAAGATTAAGAAATGACAAGCTGATGACCAATCTGTTCCTAAGAGACAAGACTGGTTGTCACACTTGTCGCAGAAAGCACCAGACAAGACTCACGATGCTTGCCGACTGGGGAATGACTGATCACGGAAGTCATCCAGGTAGTTCAGGCTACCAGTCCAGAAGGAAGAGAACAAAAGGAGCGTGGAATCCACCAGGCACCACAGGGATTGCCTGGGTAGTTCGGGATACCAGCCCAGAGGGGGAAACATAGCTTGCCCTGATCCCATTCCTTCGGAGTGGGAATCAAAACAATCAAGTGGGGCACCATTGATACCAAACTCTCCGAGTGTGGTCCAAATGGGGCAAGGTAGGCTTCGGACCTACCGACCAAGAAGGGGATGATTGATAAGTTTCGAACTTATCGACTAGAAAAGGGGCAATGATAAGTTATGGACTTATCGACCAAGAGGAGCAATGATAAGTTTTGGACTTATCGACCAACAGGGACAATGACAAACGAACTCATCAACCGAGAAGCAAGCGGTGATGGTCCAAGAGCCGAGGAACGAACACATCATCCGAGAAGCTGGCGGAGATGGTCCGGAGAATGGCAAACGAATGCATCAACCGAGAAGCTAGCGGTGATGGTCCGAGTGCCGGGGAGCAGACTGGCCGACCGAGAGGCTGTCGGTGACGGGTGAGGAGGATGACAAACGAACACATCAACTGAGAAGCTGGTAGTGATGGTCCGAGTGCCGAGGAGCAGACTCGCCGACCAAGAGGTTGTCGGTGACGGGCGAGGAGGGTGACAAACAAAAAAATCAACTGAGAAGCTGGCAGTGATGGTCCGAGTGCGAAGGAGCGGACTCGCCATTTGAAAGGTTGTCGGTGACGGGCGAGGAGGGTGACAAACAAACACATCAACTGAGAAGCTGGCAGTGATGGTCCGAGTGCCATGGAGCTGATTCCCCAACTGGGAGGCTGTCAATGATGGGCGACCAGGGATGACAAACGAACACATCAACTGAGAAGCTGGCAGTGATGATCCGAGAGCCGAGGAGCAGACTCACTGACCGAGAGGCTGTCAGTGATGGGCGAGGAGGTTGACAAACGAACACATCAACTGAGAAGCTGGCAGTGATGGTCTGAGTGCCGAGGAGTAGACTCGCCGACCGAGAGGCAGTGGGTGATGGGAAAGGAGGGTGACAAAGAAACACATCAACTGAGAAGCTGGCAGTGATGGTTCGAGTGACGAGGAGCGGACTCGCCGATCGTGAGGCTGTCGGTGACGGGCGACGAGGGTGACAAAAGAACACATCAACTGAGAAGCTGGCAGGGATGATCCGAGTGACGAGGAGCTGATTCGCCAACCACGAGGCTGTCGGTGACGGGCGAGGAGGGATGACAAACGAACACATCAACTGAGAAGCTGGTAGTGATGGTCCGAGTGTTGAGGAACAGACTCACCAACCGAGAGGCTATCGGTGACGGGCGAGGATGGTGACAAACGAACACATCAACTGAGAAGCTGGCAGTGATGGTCTGAATGCCGAGGAGCAGACTCGCCGAACGAGAGGCTGTCAGTGACGGGCAAGGAGGGTGACAAACGAACACATCAACTGAGAAGCTGGCAGTGATGGTCCGAGTGCCGAGGAGCAGACTCGTCGACCGAGAGGCTGTCGGTGACGAGCGAGGAGGGTGACAAACGAACACATCAACTGAGAAGCTGGCAGTGATGGTTCGAGTGCCAAGGAGCTGATTCCCCAACCGGGTGGCTGTCAATGATGGGCGAGGTTGGATGGCAAACGAACACATCAACTGAGAAGCTGGCAGTGATGGTCCGAGTGCCGAGGAGCAGACTCACCGACCGAGAGGTTGTCAGTGATGGGCGAGGAGGGTGACAAACGAACACATCAACTGAGAAGATGGCAGAGATGGTCCGAGTGCCGCGGAGCAGACTCCCTGACCGAGAGGCTGTCGGTGACGGGTGAGGAGGGTGACAAACAAACACATCAACAGAGAAGCTGGTAGTGATGGTTCGAGTATCGAGTAGCAGACTCACCGACCGAGAGGCTGTCGGTGACAGGCGAGGAGGGTGACAAACAAACACATCAACTGAGAAGCTGGTAGTGATGGTTCCAGTGCCGATGAGCAGACTCGCCGATCGAGAGGATGTCGGTGATGGGCGAGGAGGGTGACAAATGAACACATCAACTGAGAAGCTGGCAGTGATGGTCCGAGTGACGAGGAGCTGATTCGCCAACTACGAGGCTGTCTGTGACGGGCGAGGAGGGATGACAAACAAACACATCAACTGAGAAGCTGGCAGTGATGGTCCGAGTGCCGAGGAGCAGACTCACCGACCGAGAGGATGTCGGTGACTGGCGAGGAGGGTGACAAACGAACACATCAACTGAGAAGCTGGCAGTGATGGTCCGAGTGACGAGGAGCGGACTCGTCGATCGAGAGGCTGTCGGTGACGAGCGAGGAGGGTGATAAAAGAACACATCAACTGAGAAGCTGGCATTGATGGTCCGTGTGATGAGGAGCTGATTCGCCAACTGCGAGGCAGTCTATGACGGGCGAGGAAGGATGACAAACGAACACATCAACTGAGAAGCTGACCATGATGGTCCGAGTGCCGAGGAGCTGACTCACCGACCGAGAGGCTGTCGGTGACGTGCGAGGAGGGTGACAAATGGACACATCAACTGTGATGGTGGCAGTGATGGTCTGAGTGCCAAGGAGCAGACTCGCCGAACGAGAGGTTGTCGGTGACTGGCGAGGAGGGTGACAAACCAACACATCAACTGAGAAGCTGGCAGTGATGGTCCGGGTGACGTGGAGCGGACTCGCCGATCGAGAGGCAGTCGGTGACGGGCGAGGAGGGTGACAAACGAACACATCAACAGAGAAGCTGGCAGTGATGGTCCAAGTGACGAGGAGCGGATTCGCCAACTACAAGGCTGTCTGTGACGGGCGAGGAGGGATGACAAACGAACACATCAACCTAGAAGCTGGCAGTGATGGTCCGAGTGCCTAGGAGCAGACTCACCGACCAAGAGGCTGTTAGTGACGGGCGAGGAGGGTGACAAACGAACACATCACCTGAGAAGCTGGCAGTGACGGTCCGAGTGGCGAGGAGCAGACTCGCCGAACGAGAGGCTGTCGGTGATGGGCAAGGAGGGTGACAAACCAACACATCAACTGAGAAGCTTGCTGTGATGGTCCGAGTGCCGAGGAGCAGACTCGGCGACCGTGAGGCTGTCGGTGACGAGCGCGGAGGATGACAAACGAACACATCAACTGAGAAGCTGGCAGTGATGGTCCGAGTGCCGAGGAGAAGACTCGCCGACCGAGAGGCTGTCGTTGATGGGCAAGGAGGGTGACAAACAAACACATCAACTGAGAACTGGCAGTGATGGTCCGAGTGCCTAGGAGCAGACTCGTCGACCGAGAGGCTGTCAGTGATGGGCGAGGATGGTGACAAATGAAAACATCAATAGAGAAGCTGACAGTGATGGTCCGAGTGTCGAGGAGTAGACTCACCGACCGAGAGGTTGTCATTGACAGGCGAGTAGGGTGACGAACGAACACATCAATTGAGAAGCTAGAAGTGATGGTCTCAGTGCCGAGGTGCAGACTCGTCGACCGAGAGGCTCTCGGTGACTGGCAAGGAGGGTGACAAACGAACACATCAACTGAGAAGCTGGCAGTGATGGTCCGAGTGACGAGGAGCGGACTCGTCGATCGAGAGGCTGTCGGTGACGAGCGAGGAGGGTGACAAAAGAACACATCAACTGAGAAGCTGGTAGTGATGGTCCGTGTGACGAGGAGCTGATTCGCCAACTGCGAGGCAGTCTATGACGGGCGAGGAAGGATGACAAACGAACACATCAACTGAGAAGCTGATCATGATGGTCCGAGTGCCGAGGAGCAGACTCACCGACCGAGAGGCTGTAGGTGACGTGCGAGGAGGGTGACAAACGGACACATCAACTGTGATGCTGGCAGTGATGGTCTGAGTGCCAAGGAGCAGACTCGCTGAACGAGAGGCTGTCGGTGACTGGCGAGGAGGGTGACAAACCAACACATCAACTGATAAGCTGGCAGTGATGGTCCGGGTGACGAGGAGCGGACTCGCCGATCGAGAGGCTGTCGGTGACGGGCGAGGAGGGTGACAAACGAACACATCAACTGAGAAGCTGGCAGTGATGGTCCGAGTGACGAGGAGCTGATTCGCCAACTACGAGGCTGTCTGTGACGGGCGAGGAGGGATGACAAACGAACACATCAACCTAGAAGCTGGCAGTGATGGTCCGAGTGCCTAAGAGCAGACTCACCGACCAAGAGGCTGTCGGTGACAGGCGAGGAGGGTGACAAACGATCACATCACCTGAGAAGCTGGCAGTGACAGTCCGAGTGGCGAGGAGCAGACTCCCCGAACGAGAGGCTGTCGGTGATGGGCAAGGAGGGTGACAAACCAACACATCAACTGAGAAGCTTGCTGTAATGGTCCGAGTGCCGATGAGCAGACTCGGCGACCGTGAGGCTGTCGGTGACGAGCGCGGAGGATGAGAAACGAACACATCAACTGAGAAGCTGGCAGTGATGGTCCGAGTGCCGAGGAGCAGACTCGTCGACCGAGAGGCTGTCGTTGACAGGCATGGAGGGTGACAAACAAACAGATCAACTGAGAAGCTGGTAGTGATGGTCCGAGTGCCAAGGAGCAGACTCGTCAACCGAGAGGCTGTCAGTGATGGGCGAGGAGGGTGACAATGAACAAATCAATAGAGAAGCTGACAGTGATGGTCCGAGTGTCGAGGAGCAGACTCACCGACCGAGAGGCTGTCGGTGACAGGCGAGCTGGGTGACGAATGAACACATCAACTGAGAAGCTGGAAGTGATGGTCTGAGTGACGAGGAGTGACTCGTCGATCAAGAGGCTGTCGGTGATGGGCGAGGAGGGTGACAAACGAACACATCAACTGAGAAGCTGGCAGTGATGGTCCGAGTGACGAGGAGCTGATTCGCCAACAGCGAGTCTGTCTGTGACGGGCGAGGAGGGATGACAAATGAACACATCAACAGAGAAGCTGGCAGTGATGGTCCGATTGCCGAGGAGCAGACTCACTAACCGAGAGGATGTCGGTGACTGGAGAGGAGGGTGACAAACGAACACATCAACTGAGAAGCTAGCAGTGATGGTCCGAGTGACGAGGAGCGGACTCGCCGATCGAGAGGCTGTCGGTGACGGGCAAGGATAGTGACAAAAGAACACATCAACTGAGAAGCTGGCAGTGATGGTCCGTGTGATGAGGAGCTGATTCACCAACTGCGAGGTTGTCTGTGACGGGCGAGGAAGGATGACAAACGAACACATCAACTGAGAAGCTGACAGTGATGGTCCGAGTGCCAAGGAGCAGACTCACCGACCGAGAGGCTGTCGGTGACGTGCGAGGAGGGTGACAAACGAACACATCAACTGAGATGCTGGCAGTGATGGTCTAAGTGCGAAGGAGCAGACTCACCAACCGAGAGGCTGTCGGTGACTGGCGCGGAGGGTGACAAACCAACACATCAACTGAGAAGCTGGAAATGATGGTCCGGGTGACGAGGAGCTGACTAGTCGATCGAGAGGCTGTCGGTGACGGGCGAGGTGGGTGACAAACGAACACATCAACTGAGAAGCTGGCAGTGATGGTGCGAGTGACGAGGAGCTGATTCACCAACTACGAGGCTGTCTGTGATGGGCAAGGAGGGATGACAAACGAACTCATCAACCGAGAAGCTGGCAGTGATGGTCTGAGTGCCGAGGAGCAGACTCACCGACCATGAGGCTGTCGGTGACGGGCGAGGAGGGTGACAAATGAACACATCAACTGAGAAGCTGGCAGTGACAGTCCGAGTGCTGAGGAGCAGACTCGCCGAACGAGAGGATGTCGGTGACGGGCATGGAGGGTGACAAACCATCACATCAACTGAGAAGCTTGCTGTGATGGTCCGAGTGCCGAGGAGCAGACTCGCCGACCGTGAGGCTGTCGGTGACGAGCGAGGAGGGTGACAAACGAACACATCAATTGAGAAGCTGGCAGAGATGGTCCGAGTGCCGAGGTGCAGACTCGCCGACCGAGAGGCTGTCGGTGACGGGCAAGGTGGGTGACAAACAAACACATCAACTGAGAAGCTGGCAGTGATGGTCCGAGTGCCAAGGAGCAGACTCGTCGACTGAGAGGCTGTCAATGATGGGCGAGGAGGGTGACAAACGAACACATCAATTGAGAAGCTGGTAGTGATGGTCCGAGTGCCATGGAGCAGATTCGCCAACCGGAGGCTGTCGGTGATGGGCGAGGAGGGTGAGGAACGAACACAACAACTGAGAAGCTGGTAGTGATGGTCTGAGTGCCGAGGAGTGGATTCGCCAACCGAGAGGCTGTCGGTGACGATCCTGGTGGGTGACAAACGAACACATCAAATGAGAAGCTGGCAGTGATGGTCAGACTGCCGAGGCGTAGACTGGCAGACCGAGAGGCTGTCGGTGACAGGCGAGGACGGTGACAAACGAACACATCAACTGCGAAGCTGGTAGTGATGGTCCGAGTGTCGAGGTGCAGACTTGCCGACTGAGAGGCTGTCAGTGATGGACGAGGAGGGTGACTAACGAACACATCAACTGAGAAGCTAGCAGTGATGGTTCGTGTGCCGAGGAGCAGACTCGCCGACCGAGAGGCTGTCGGTGACGGGCAAGGATGGTGCAAACCAACACATCAATTGAGAAGCTCGCAGTGATGGTCTAAGTGTCGAGGACCGGATTCACCAACCGAGAGGCTGTCGGTGACGATCCAGGAGGGACAAACGAACACATCAACTGAGAAGCTGGCAGTGGTGATCCGAGAGCCGTGGAACGAACACATCATCCGAGAAGCTGGCGGAGATGGTTCAGAGAGCTGAATGGCAAACAAACGCATGAACCGAGATGCTGGCGGTGATGGTCCGAGAGCCGAGGAACAAACACATCATCCGAGAAGCTGGCGGAGATGGTCCGGAGAGCTGAAAGGCGAACCCGCCCACCGAGAAGCTATCGGTGACGGCCCAGGGAAGAAAGCTAGGAGGATAGAAGATATAAGAGCGACACCAAAAGGCAGCTGACATGCCCCTGCTATCAATGACGGAGCTCGCCGTCGGTGACCATCAGGTGGGCTCAAGGAGCGCTTCCCGATGCCCTGTTCTCAGATCCGACCACCTGGGAAGCAAGAAGGTGGCAGGAGGAGCACATTCAATGAAATGGATGTGTCCTCTGATGGCTGGATCGTCCCCCCCACCTCGCTCGCCGTCGACGACTTACGGCGATGACCTGGAGGTGGCTGGAGGCTCTGGAGGGCAGCGGTGCAGCATGGCTGAGGTCCTGGAGGCTCGTGGTGTGAGGATAAGGAAGTCTGGGGCTCTCCGGAGCGACGCGGCGGCTAGGGGCGCCGAACTGCCGCTGCCGCTGTCTTCGTCGGCGAGGCAGCGTGGCGTGGTTCTGATGGCACGGGTGTGTCCAGGGGAGGCCAAGGATGCTTCTTGGAGGGTTGGATGGCAGCGGCGAGGCACGGGAGCGTCGGGGATGCGCGGACAGCTGCGTCTTCCCCGACGCCGGTCGTCTTCTCCAGCGACCGTGGGTGTTGAATTTCGGCGAGCGTCCTGGAGCTTGCTGGAGGTGCTAGAGCGGCGCGGCGGGGGCCCGGTGACGTCGAGGGAGACTAGGAGAGGGCTCGGGGATCCATGAATCTTCTTGGATTGCCCCCCACCTCTGTCGTCGGAATCTGGCGACGGTGGGGCACGACGGAGCTCTGTTAGCCAAGGGATGACTCTGGATCCCTTGGAAACACTCCGGGATGAGAAGGAAGGCTTAGAAGTTTACAAATCAGTGAAGTAGAGTGATCGGGGATGTGAACCTGGCTGGAGTTGCCTCGCTGGAGCTCTGGATCAGCGACTAGCTCTGCTCCTCCGCGCGACGCTCTAGCACTCTGGTTCTCTCCCTCTCGCTCTGAATTGTCTCTGCGATGGAGCAAGAGTTCTTGAATCTCGTGTAATCTCCTGAATTGTGAGAACCTTGTGCATCAGCCCATGATCCAGTGGCTTGACTGGATCCTGCATCCTTCATCTAGCTCAAGTAGATGAGACCTTGTGTGAGGCTTCTAGCCCTTGAGCTCAAGGTCATTGCATTGCATTCGCATTTCTAGCTCTTTCAAGACATGTTTTCTGAGTTTTCCAGCATACTTTTCCAGAGTGCATCCTCTGATGTTTTGCTTTGCGTGGCTTTCTGTTTTTGCCTCTGCATACTTTACTGGCCCACCTAGATGCACATAGGTGGCACTCCAGACTGATGCACCAGTCTGGCGCACCAAACAGGCGCAGTGGTCTGTTTTCAGTAGCACATAGCATGTTTTTCATACGTTTTGCTTGCTTTGTCGACCCGATTTGCTTCTAGGTTTTCATCCGATTCTCTTCTTCGATGCATTAGGAATGCAAATATTTTTTTTCAGTAGTTTTCTTGCATTTGGGCATGTAGAAAGTAAGGATGATAAATCGCTCAAGATATTAGATATTTGATCTTATTATGCAATATTCTTGCATCAACTCTTGGCCCGACACACAAGCGATACTTCTGAGCATTAGGACACACCCCTACACATCATGCACCTATACTCTAGACACCACAAGCATTTGCATGGCATGGCATATTGCCCACGGGCGTACAGCAAAAGGCTGAAAAGTTGACATTTCATTAGCAAAAGAGAAATCATTAGAAGACCGATTTATCGGGCGTACGAGGGTGCCTAACACCTTCCTCGTACATAATAGGGATCCTTACCCACATTTCTGGTTTGTGCAACCCCTTTTTATTTATTTGCATGATTTTTCATGTGTTTTATGGTTTTCCTCGTCTTCCCTTTGAATAGACTAGGTGGCGACTCTTGCATTTTTGCATTTTTTCTCCTTTTCTTTTTACTGTGGCTTTGCCGCTTTTGGCACACAACATATTACCTATTTGTGGTCACCCCTGTCGGCATGGTTACTGGTACAAAGGAAACTACCTGGGAGTGTGAGGTGGACATCCTAAGGCAGTACCCCTACTTGTTTTAGTGGAGATGAATTTCCAGGACGAAATTCTTTTAATGAGGGTAGGATGTGACACCTTGGCATGATTATCTATTTTATTTGTAAACCATGTAATTAATTGTAATATGGTATGAGTGGTTTATTAATGGATAATCTATTGTTTCTTGCAATTGTGAGGACTTGGTTGGCTTTCTGTGCACCTGTTTGTGATTTGGGACCAATGTGGAGTCCAGTTTGAGGATGCACAGTTGTCTCGGATTGCATGCATATCTTTCTTCTTTTTCCTTATTTCCTTTTTCTCTCTCTCTCATGAACGCTCACGATCCCCATCCTTGCCCTCTTCCTCCACTGGACCCATGCCACCACGGACAACGGCCTTTGTCACCCTATCCCTTCCAACGAGATTGGCAACCAATGCAACGCGAGGAGGAGAGGGAGATATAGAGGGAAGGAGGCTGAGTGATGAAGAAGGCACCAAGTGAAGGAGGAAAAGGAGAAAGGATGAACCTTGGAGCTGAGAGTGATGAGGAGGGCTGAGCTGAGGGCGCCACTGCCATGAGGGGCAGGAGAGACTCACCGGAGGAGGTACGCAACTCCTTTTCTCCTCCATTCTCTTCTTATAACCCAATATGTTAAATGCATGAGAATAAAGATAAATGCATGTAAAATTGTAGAAAAATAGTAGAATTGATGAGAATGTGATGAATAGCATGAATATGTAGATATCATGCGGTTAGGATGGGAATTGGCATGGTTATACAAGATTTAGGGATGTAAGCTGTAGTAGATGTTAATGAGCTTCACCCCTTTGTGATTTTTGTATGAATTGCATAGTTAATGGATTGATGAATGGTTGATTGAGGGGTCCGCTTGTTTTGAAGTAGATTCAAGGGTCTATACCCCATGATTTACTTGTATTTTATGATGCTTGATTGAGGGGTCCGCTGGAGGCTCCTCTTTCCGGTGAATGTGAATGCTGAAATAGGGGAGGTGCCCTGTAGCGGGCAATTCGACATGTCGAACTGGATTTGACATACCATGTTCCTGTCAGATTAAGCCAAGATACAGGGTTTTGGTGGGATGAAATCATTTGCTCAACTGAAAAAGGGAATTTTGGTATACTGAAATTGTTCAGTACACCGAACTAGGTATTTTCGATGTAGCAAACTTTATTTTGGTCTATCGATTTTTCCCTGGCCCTGATATATATAAATGTGAACATAAAATAGAAATAAAAGGTTTTAATTGGACAATGAGCATGTGTTAATGGTATTTTCCCCATATAAACGATATGGGAGAATATGGAACCCTAATATGTAAATTTGGGGAATGGTTTTGGGTTTGAGACACTAAAGATGACTAAAAGTAATTTAGTGTGTGGCTTTGGGCATAAGACCCAACTTATGATTTTAAAACATGCTTTTAAATGAACTGAGTTGGGACCCTAGTAGAGGGTCAAGTGTTGCTTGGAATAAGCTCCTACAACAAAAAGAATGAAATGAAAATGATTTTTGCAAAGAAAACTTACAGAGTTTTGAAAATAAAACACTAATAATTGTTGGTTACTAAAGCTTCTCTAGAGGGGGGGTGAATAGAGATTTTCTGGTTTTAATTATGTCTTTGGAATTTATTAATGTAGACACCCCGATTTTGAGGTAACCCAGAGATGAGTATCCGTATGTTGCTTTGGATGTGATCATCCATTAAACCTAGCCCCAAGCCTATTAGCAAGCTAGAGCCCAGAAATCTGTGAGGTAGCTGGGCGCCCCAAGGTGGCGCACCAATGTGGCGCACGAAGGTGGTGCACCTAAGTGGCGCACCAAGGTGGCGAACCAAAGTGGCGCACCAAGCAGGCACCCAGCCATTTCCAGACTGCGACTGCTGACCTTCCATCTTCCGGCTGTTACCTTTGCCAACGAATGTGCTCGAGAATATTCAAGCCTCTTCGTCTACGAGGCCCTCCAGCTTCCATGAGTTACCCCTCTCATAGATCCCTATAAATAGAGACCCATTTGCAACAAGAGAGGCACCCATTT
>JAMKQA010004768.1:0-18059 GCA_024699735.1 Posidonia australis | reverse complement strand
TGAGATTTGAAAGAAAAGAAAAGAAAAGTTTGAAAAGTCATTGCTTTCTGAGTTTTAAGAATTGCATATAAGGATTTAAAATGATGCTTTCTGGCAAGTTTTTTGTGTTTTTGGTGTTGTTTTTGGGGCGCGTACTGGGTGGCATTCTTGTCACTCACGCGTGTTTTCTTGTCTCCTTGTTTTCTGGTGTTAAGCTGTAGGAGCAGTCTTTCCTGGTACAACTTTTCGAGCTACACTTACCGCACACAGGTCTCGGTAGTTAGCTTTATTTATTTTAATATTGCTGCTTGGTTTCTTTTATTTGTGTTTGGGTAGTTCTTATACTGTTGTGTAGCACTGGGGTGTTACAATTTCCGTAGCTTTACTTTGTCTTTCGTGTTTCAATTCATTCTCAGAAATTGTCAGGAAGCACTAGCTCTGCCTCTGTGGAAGGCTGCTATGGATGAGGAAATAGCTGCACTTACTGACCGTGGCACGTGGGAGCTAGTGGCCTACCTTACTGGAGTTGCAGTGGTCTACTGTAAATGAGTCTATTCTATCAAGTACAGAGCAGATGGCAGTATTGACAAATACAAGGCAAGGTTGGTGGCTCGATGTTTCACTTAGACGTATGGGATCGATTATGAAGAGACATTCTCACCTGTGGCTCGCCTTAACTCCATCAGAGTGTTATTTTCCCTTGCTATCAACCACTCCTGGGAGACGCATCAGTTGGATGTCAAGAATGCATTCTTGTATGGAGACCTAGTAGAGTCTGTTTTGATGGATTAACCTCCAGGGTATGTTGCTCAGGGGGAGAATCTTGTATGCAGACTCAGAAAGGCAATCTATGGCCTAAAACAAAGTCCCAGGACATGATTTGAGAAGTTCAGTCAGGTGGTTCTTGCTGTGGTTTTCAGAGATGTGTAGTAGACCATTCAATCTTCTATAGGCAAACAACTATTGGGTGTGTTATTCTGGTATTATATGTTGATGACATACTTATGACTGACAGTGATATACAGGACATTGCAGACATAAAGAAACATTTGCACACTCATTTCGTGACAAAAGATATGAGGAAGTCTCGCTATTTCTTGGAGATTGAGTTTTCCTATTCATAAGGCAAGATGGCATTGTTACAAAGGAAGTATGTCCTAGATCTATTGCAGGAGACAGGTCTTTTAGGGTGCAAACCAGAAAGTACTCCTATTAAGCAGACACCAGCCTTCTGGGACAACAGTTCAGAGTTGTTAGAGGACTCTGGTCAGTATAAAAGGCTGATTGGGAAACTTATTTATCTGATAGTGACTCGATCGGATATTTTTTATGCAGTTATTCTTCTGAGCCAGTTCATGCATGAGCCTAGGAGAGTACACTGGTTGGGAGTTCTTCGGGTTCTATCATATATTAAAGGTGCACCAGGGAAAGGTCTAGTATACAAGAAGAATGGTCATACTAGTATTACAGTCTACTCTGATTCAGGATATGTAAGAGATCGAGGGGACAAGAAATCAACATCAGGATTTTGCACCTATGTGCGGGGTAATTTGGTTACTTGGCGCAGCAAAAAGCAGAATGTAGTGTCGAGGTCCAATGTAGAAGCTGAGTACCGGTCTATGGCGCAGACAACGTGTGAAATAGTGTGGGTGAAGTCACTACTAGAGCAGCTTGGATTTGAGGTAGAGGTTCTTATGAGTATGAAATGTGACAATCAAGTTGCTATCTTCATCGCAAACAACTCCACTTTCCATGAGCATACAAAGCATGTTGAGGTTGACTGTCACTTTGTGAGAGACATGGTTATGAAGCGGACCATCTCTACCCTTTATACTCAGTCTTCTGAGCAGTTAGTCGATATATTCACAAAGAGTCTAAATGTTGGGGTGTTTGAGTCTCTATGTAACAAACTGGGCATGGTTGATATGTATGTTCCAGCTTGAGGGGGAGTGTTAGAGTATGTTATATGGATTATGTGTGTTAGACGGATTATTGGATATCCATTTATTTAATATACCTATATATATGTGTAATCACTTTCTATGGAATAACTAATCACACTTTATGACCCAAATCTAAGAGTGGTATTATCGACTTTGGCACCCATCTCAGGAAATTGCAGCACGCATTGTCTTGGATTTCAATATTGTTTTTTGATTATGAATTGTGTTAGCTTGGTAAGTACTATTGTGCTACCTTTAGGCGTTTTCGTCTTGTGTCTAATCAAAGTCCGTTTGAATTAATCCATTGTGATATTTAAGGTCCAATTAGAGTTCCGTTAGTGTCTGGTCATAAGTATTGTAGTGTTTTTATACATTATTCTCGTACGTTATGGGTCTAATATCTTGAAGGATCGTAGTCATATTCTTGATGTAATCAAAAAAAAATTCAATGAAATAATAAATCAATTTTCTATGACGCCAAAATGTTTGCACACTAATAATGCTTTAAAATTTGTTCAATAAGGAATTCAGGTATATTGTGCATCTTTGGGAGTTATTCATTATACTACTTGTTCTCACACTTCTCAACAAAATAGTATAGCTGAACGTAAACATAGACATTCCGAACGTCACCTACATCATTATATTGTAGATGAAAGTTTCAAAATTCTTGTGGTCTAATATAATTTTTACAACTTCTTATTTGATAAATAGAATGCCCTCTATTCCTTTAGATGGTGAGATTCCTTTCCAATGTTTTCGGCCGAGTACAGAAATATTTACATTACTAACTAAGGTTTTTCGTTGTGTTGCTTTTGTTCTTGTCTTGTTCCCTGGACTTGACAAATTATCCTCTCGTTCTATTAAGTGTGTATTTGTAAGGTATTTTCGGACTCAACGAGGATATTATTGTTTTCACCCTTCTATCAGGCGTTATTTTGTATTTATTGATGTTATCTTTTTTGAGTTTCAATCTTATTTTGAGTTTACGTGTTTTGAGATTGAAAGTCTTCCTTTACAGTCTCCTGTTGAGCCACCAGTGACAAGTAGAAGTGAATCAATGAGCTTCATACGAGCATCGTAATTCCTCCTTTTGTAGTTTTGCCTTGTTTATTTCTTTTGACTCTGTTCCCAGGGACTACCAGGAAGTTCTTCTTATACTATATTGGAAGACTACTATAGATGTAGAAATGTCAGCATTGATGTCATGTGGTACATGGAAATTGGTGACTTGTCTTGTAGGAGCAAGCATAGTTACCTATAGATGGGTGTACACTACGAAGCATAAGCGAGATGGGTCATTTGGTAGGTATAAAGTTTGCCTTGTTGCTTATGGTTTTACTTAGACATATAGGATTGACTATGTAAAGATCTTCTCTCCAATTGCTAGGTTGAATTCTATTAGAGTTCTCTTGTCCATTGCTATGAATTAGTCATGGAGCTTTATCAGTCAAATGTCAAGAGAGCCTTCCTTTATGGTGACTTGACAAATCAGGTACTTATGGAGTAACTTCTAAGATATGTTGTTCAGAAAGAGGATATAGTATGTCGTTTGAAAAAGGACATCTATGACCTTAAGCAAAGTCCTTAAGTGTGGTTTGAAAAGTTCAACAAAGTTGTCATGCAGGGTAGTTTTCATATGTATTGTTGATTATTCAGTTTTTTATAGAAAGGCTACCAATGACAGTGTGATTCTAGTAATTTATGTTGATGATATCTTACTGACGGGTAGTGACTCTGTAGGCATTAGTAGTACTGTAGGACACAATTTGTTATTAAGGATATGAGCAAGTTATGATTTTTTCTAAGTATATTGTTTGCATATGTTAGGGAGAGGATGCCATTATCTTAGAGAAAGTATGCACTAGATCTTCAAGAGACAAGACTCTTGGACTGCAAGCTTGAGAGTGCTCCATAGAATAGAGTCCTATGTTATGGGATAGTTCTTTAAAGGTGTTTGAGGATCCTGGATAGTATAAACGTTTGATTGGGAAGTTGATATACTTATTGTTACCTGTCTTGATCTAGCATTTGTAGTTAATCTTTTCAATCACTTTATGCATGAGTTCAGGATGATCCACTAGTATGAAGCCTTACATATGTTGGCTTATATCAAATGTGTTCTAGGTGAAGGTCTTGTTTATTGAAAGAACAATCACACAAAGACTAAGGTCTATTTAGACTCTGGATATGCAGAGGATAAAGGAGATAGGAAGTTCACTTCAGGCTTCTGTATGTATATTAGGAGTAATTTAGTTACTTAACGGAACAAGAAGCAGAATGTCATATTTAGATCTAGTATCGAGGTGGAGTACAGATCCAATGTTGAGGCGGAGTACAAATTCCATGTTGAGGCGGAATACAGATCAAGTATTGAGGCAAAGTACAAATTTATGGCCTCGACTGTATGTACAGATTGAGTGCTGGAGTTTGGTTTCTTCGTGGTGACTCCTATGGATATGCATATTGATAACTAAGTTGTCATCTTCATTGCTAATAATTTCATTTTCTACGAGCGTATGAAGCACATTGAGGTAAATTATCATTATGTATTGGATATGGTGATGAGAAATGTTATTTCTACACCCTACACTCAGTCTTTGGAGCAGCTAACATATATTTTCACTAAAGACTTGGGTGCTGGGGTTTTGTGACTCTATATACGAAGTTGGAATATATATGTTCCAACTTAAGAGAGAGTGTTAGAGTTATGTTTATATTATTATTATTATTATTATTAGAGTCTTATTAGATAACAATTAATTATTGGGTTACTGGATATCCATTTATGTTGAATATATAGTAAACCTTATATATATGTACTCCTTGGTCATTAATTAATAACATAGGTCATTATTTTTTCCTCTAGTTTATATATATGTAATCCATGTCAACTCACAAACTATTTGAGCCATGCATTCGTATTCGGTCTCAGTACTAGATCTGGAAATCACATTTTGCTTCTTACTCCTTCATATAACAAGATTACCTTCAACATAAGTATAATAGTTAGACATGAATTTCCTATCTCCTTTGTTACCTGCATAACGTCGAGTATGTCTCAATACATAGATGCACATGCTTTTAATGTATTAAGATAGTGTTTGGTAATGATTTTTGAAAAGCAATATATGTGTTTATCTTGTTGTAGATAGCTTATAGGATAAATGAAGAATTATGTTTGGTTACATTAAAAAATAATTGCTTATTTTTTTTCTAAAATGATCAAATTATCTTTCATATTAAAAATCCTATCTCTCCCAATACCATCTCCTTCTTCTCTTTCATTTATTACTACCATCTCGTCCTCTCCATCTCCTCCTCGTCAGCATCACCTCCTCCTTGTCAGCATCACCTTCTCCTCCACCTCCTAAAAATGTCCTCTACTCATTCCCTACATCACCTCCTCCTCCTTCTTCCCATCCTCGATCTCTGCTTGTTGTCGAAGTAGCAGCTCTCCTCATTGTTCCCACCGTTATTCCCAAAGCCTTCTACGACATTGGTATTGTTGAAGGCGTTCTGTTAGAGTAGCAAGGGTTGTTTGAGGCTCGACTGGAGATTAGTGACCACTGCCTTGTTGTTCCTCGCCACGTCGAACCAGACTTGGTTCTCAACCCTTATTTCTCCTCCTCCTCCCTGTTTGTCATTCTCTCCTCCTCGTTTACTCCCATCTCTCATCGTCTGCCTGCTTCTCTCCTCCTCATCCACCCCTTGTGAAGAAGAAGAAGAGCTCATGTGTAATATTGTGTTTTCAAGGAAGTCAATATAGGAAATAGATAAAAAAGATCTTAGCGTTTTTAAAAAAGTTGCCTCTCATATTTTTTTCCAATGTTTTTGATGTGTTTTACATATGATAAAAAAGTTGACGTTTTTAAATTAGTTGGTATTTTTTTATGTGTTTGGTTGATTTTTTTTCCATAAGTGATTATTTCCATTAAGTTATAGAAAATTATTGTTACCAAACGTTATCTAATCCTTTTCTAGAAGTTCCTTTAATGTAAGCAAGTACTCTCATTACTTCTTTTCAGTGAACAATCCTTGGTTTATGCATGAATTGACAAAGGAGACTAACTACATAGGATATATATGGACGTGTAATTGTTAGATAAATGAGTTTGTCAATCATCCTTTGATATCTTCCTACATTTACAACAAACTTCGAAGTATCATTTAGAAGTCTAGAATGGGACCTATAGGTGTATTCTTTAATTTGCATTCTTGTTAGAATAGTCATACATTGAAAAAAGTGAGGACAAGACTTGTGAACTATGATTGTATGCAGATGAACCTTTTTACTCATTGTCACTTGATTTTAAATTAGATGTCTTATATTTCAACATGGTATTAGAGCCAAAAAGAGGCATAAATGGGTTTAAGCTCACACACATTCACCTATGTTCAAGAGAGATTTGTTAGACCTAAAAGAAACCACAAGTTATGAGGAGTGTTGGAATAATTTTATATTGAAAAAAGTGAGGATAGGACTTATAAACTGTGGTTATGTATAGATGGATTCATTCATTCATTGTCAATTGGTTTTGAATTGGATGTCCCATATTGCAACAATCTTAATACATTTGCGTCCTGAAGTAAGTTAAAAGCAAACTTCCTACAATACCATTTTTCATTTTCTATGGGCAATTCAATCCCAAAGAAGTATCCTAGTTTGTCCATGTTTTTGGTAGTAAAATGGTTCCTTAAGTACTCTTTGGTCTTTATAATGCTAATAGTATCATTGTTAGTTAAAAAGATGTCATCAACAAAAACAACAAGAATGACATTACCTTTATCACTTTTTTCTGATAAATAGAGTGATTTACTACACAGTGGTGAAAACTAGCTCGTATAATAATCTGATTAAACTTGTCAAATTAAGTCTTAGGACTCTATATGAGGCAATAAATTGTCTTTATGAGTTTACACATAATATTCTCTCACTGAACAATATATCCAAGAGGTTGTTCCACGAAGACTTGCTCCTTTAAGTCTCCATAAAGAAAGGCATTTTTGACATTGAGTTGATGAAAAGAAATAGGAGAACTCTAATAGAATTAAGGTGAGCAATAGAGGAAAAGGTCTCTACATAGTTAACACTAAATGTCTATGTAGAGTCTTTAGTTATTAGTTGTGCTTTATATCTACCAATGAAGCCATCTGGTCGATACTTGACAACAAATATCCATCTGCAGTCAACAATTATGAAGTCATAAGGACGAGAAACTAGCTCCCAAGTGTCTCGGGAGTGTAATGCCTAAACTTGATCATCTATAGTAATTTCTAGTGTGGATTGAGTAGTTCTTTGGAAGAGACAAAAGAAATAAACAATGCGAAGTGGCAAAATAAGGGTGAAGTTGATCATAACAGATAAAATGAGAAATAGAATGAGTAGTAACAAAAAGTCTACTCCGACGAAGGTTAATAGGAATGTAAAGATCAGTTGGTGGCGGATTTATAGAGTGGAAGTGGTATCAACTGGTGGTGAAGTTGATGGAGCTCCTCAATGGTGACAATTGTATACTTGTAAAGGGCGAGAAGTAGGAGGAACAACAGGAGTGGTGATATCAATCGACGCTGGGCTGACAAGAGGAAGAGGAACAAGAACCGATGCATGCACAAGTGCATCATTAGGTAAAGACTGCTTATAAAAGGATGTAGTCAAATATCTTCTGAGAGAAGTACTACAGCATTTATAGCCTTTCTATATTCGAGAATACTCAATAAAAACACCTCTAATAGGTCTAGGAGAAAGTGATGATGTTTACGCTTAAGAACTCCATTTTGTTATGTTATATATGGATAGGTAGTTTAGTGTAAGATACCTAATGAGGTACAAAACTTAGCAATCTTAGACTAAACATACTCTAAAGCATTATCAGTGTGTAACAAGCGAGTAGAAACAAAAAATTGGGTTTTCATTTTTTGAAAAATTTCTTGATTACGTGAAGTACATGAGCGCTATCTATAAGTAGGTACATCTATAAGGCATGAGAGCAATCATTAATAAACACAATGTAATGGCAAAAATCAAACACTAAAGACACACATGCATGGCCTTAAATATCAGAATAAATCGATTCAAAATAACTACTACTAACAAAACTAGATTGACGACGATAGGAAGCATGATGATGCTTTTCTAACTGATAGGATTCAAACTCTAAGGACTCTCGAGACAGCCATGGTGAGGCTTACTGAAGTTTCCTATATAACTAGGATGAGCTAGACGATAATGTCATAGAACATTGCAGGCCCATGGGAATATCGTCACAAACCAGCAAGTAGAGTCCACGACCTGCTTCATGGTCTAAACTAAGTCTCTTCTTTATCTGTAAATCCTGAAAGACACAATGATAAGAAAAGAACATTACTTTGCAGTATAAGGTTTTGATGATAGTACTAATAAAAAGCAAATTGATAGGAAAATCTTGAACGTAATGGACATTTTCAAAAGGTAACTAAGAAGAGACCAGCACTACGAATAGGACACTGATCACCTTTTGTAATAAAGACAAATAAGACAAGATAAGTAAAAAGATTATGAGTACCTTACATATGATTGGAAACTCCTAAATCTATGATTCAGGAGTTGTCTTTAGAGGTTAGCTTGTACCTGTTGTACTGGCATAAGAAGCAGTGGTAGATGGTTGACTAGCCTGCAATTGAAGGAACCTGACATACTCTGTTTGTGGAATAGCAATTGTCTTTAAAGGATACACATCTTCAAGAGTATTGTTAGTAGTAACATTCTGAGCTCAAACACGTTTTCCAAACTTCTCCCAGCATTTCTCATGATTGGTCCAGCCATAATGTGCACATTTCCTAATTCCATTGCTAGATCCCCAACCTTGACCCTAACCCTGACTTTGTCTATGCTCATAACTGTCAAGGATGGAGGAATCCTCAAGACACGAGAAAACACTGTAGACAATGAAGGAATAGTATCACCATCAAGAATCTATCTATGAATCTGGAAGGCAAAGTTGGGTTTTAAGGCAGAGAGAAACTTGGCCACAATAAGTTCTCATGATATTCTCTCATCATAGTAATATTAGTAACAAATAGTTTGATATACTTCCAACCATCCAATAAAACCCAAAGAGAGGTGTATAACTCTTGGACCGACTGATCTTTTTGTTGGAGGGTAAAAAAATTGTTTATAAATTTCAGTCATACGAAATAAGTTCTTTTCATGACCATAAGTACTCTTAAGGTATCTCATATTTTCCAAAGGAAGCATGAGCACATTATTAGCAACCTATTCTTCCGTATCATTTGTGAGCCAAGAAATAACTCCATGGTTATTTGCAAATCAGTCATCATATAGTGGATCCTTAACATCTGGAGGATCATGAGTAATGTGGCGACTCTTGAGATGAGCACCTAGAAAAACTTAAAAGGATTTGGACTATAGAAAATAGTTTTTACCATTCAACTTAATGGATGTGCTGCTAAGATTGCATATCCATCCATCTGGAGAACTGGTAAAAGACGAGGAGGCTGTGATCACACAAAACACCACAGAGACAGGACAAAGCAGACCTGATCAGAGTCAAATCAGGCCACATAGACGGCAGATAGGCAGGCAGGAGACCTCACACAAGGGTCTTCACTTCACACAAGTAGAGAGGAGCAGCTGGTGGCAGGCTGCAAGAATCACCAGTGCCCAGACAGGAGAGGAGGTGCGGGAGGGCTAGAGAAGCTGGGAAGTGGCTGGGGTGGTGGTGGTGGAGGCAGTGGCATGGGATGCTGTGTCGGTGGCTGTTCTCCTCTTCTCTTTCCTTTCCTTTTGAAGAAAAAAAATCCTAGGCTTTTGATACCATGTTAGAATATGTAGAGAATAGAATTCATGTATATTCCTTAGGTAGAGAATACAATCTTCTATATATAGGAGTACATAGTTGTCTTACAAGTAATCTCATAAACAAATATTACAAAAATCCATATAAGGATCTATCTACTCTAACAAGGGTTATTGGAGTGTCTCTGTTCATTAACTGTACTTATCAGTCATTCCAAGTTTTTTTTTGTGACTTTACCTTCATGAACGGTAGATCGTTGGTTGTCCTCAAAATTAACCAAATTGCAGAGATTTCCTTCCTTTTCCTCTCTCAAAATCTCTGTATTTCTTAAATCTGAACCATATCATTGATAAATTCTTGCCATGGTGATGAGTTGAATTTCACTGTCCTAGACCACTGCAGTTGCAGATTTGGAATTTGGTGCCACTGTGCATGTTAACTTTATCGAAGGGTCTAGGATGCAGAAATGGTGGGTTATGTAGGAATATTTTTTCTTAGTCTTCCACTGTAGTCTGTATACATAACGAAAAATTTTAGTTTTGCTGGTTCCCATTCCTTTATTTAGTGTTTATCCTAGCATGATAGTGGGAAAAGGTACCCATTTTATGTGACTTGCCATGTCTGCTAATTGTTTTTAAGTATGCCATTTCCGTGGGGTAACCCATACTAACTATGAGCCAACAGATTTTAATTCTTGCAGATGAATCTGTGGATGACTCCATTGTGCATTCAGACTCGCGATCTCTGACTACCCTTCTCCTGATTCGTGAGATCCAGGTACTTCTTTGGAACTCACTCAAATACATGTAAACTGTCTTATGTGTGAGACGAATTATATCTGTGTGGATGTTAGAGCTTTGAACTACCATGTGAATATGGCTGGAGATGTCTCATTTGTGGAAGATGAGACTTTTCAGCTGAAAAACTTGGCTCTATGCTTTGAAAATTTAGCCCGACATTCTATGTATCCAAAACAACCCAATTTGACTTGCAATCCTAGATATTTATCTCGAAAAATGGAAAATTTCTCTTCAGTTATAAAATCTAGGAATACATTTTCGAATGTACTTAGGATTGATGGTAACGTCATCATGTACTTTATGATGTAGTTGCTGAATCCATATCTTTATTTTAAAGATTGATCCATGTCTTCTCTAAGCTGAATTTTGCTAATCATTTACAACCCTAGCTTGAGTGGAGGTTACAAAGGGACTGGATGGTGTTGGTTACCTTACATAGTGTTCATTTATATAAATGTCAGCTGAAAGATCAAAGATCAAGGTTCTATGGAATAGTTGAGTTCAGGTTTAAATTTCATCTATATAAATGCTTTAGTTGTCAAGAATGTCTAGATGCTTATACTTAATTTGAAGTTTAAAATTAAATTTCATTGCATTGATAACAGTTCCTTTTGTTTCACCTTAACAGTCCAAAAGGCTTCAATCTAAAGAAAAGCCATCATCTCCTTTACGTCACAGTGGGTTCTCACACACTTCCTGGATTCGAGATATGCAGCATGCATCTAAAAAATCTATAATTATCAGTGAGATACTGGATTCTAGAACTAGAAATCTTGTATCAGTATCCAGAATTAGTGATTATGTTCTTTCAAATGAGCTGGTCAGCATGGCACTAGCTATGGTAGCTGAAGACAAGCAAATCAATCGGGTTCTGGAGGAGCTTTTTGCAGAAAAGGTAATAGACCATACTTGCACAGCCGTTACATTGGGATTGGTCAAATACTAATTGAATAGAATGATATTAAATTTGATAGAAGTGCTATTTGATTGGTATATACATGAGACCAACAAGAGAAGCCCATTTTGCGGCCTCAGGGATGTAAGTGGGAGTAGGATGTAAGTGGGAGTAGCTTGTGTCAGTTTTTTTATTATGACCTTTTTGAAAGTAGTTATACGGACTTTAAAATTGACTCCACACACTACTACGTAGAGCAGGATCACTATGACACCAATGATGTGGGGTCAATTTTGGGGTCCATGTACTTTTTTTTCCGAACTTTTTTTGACTTAGGGGGCCAAAAGTATGGCTGCGAACTGGCTTGTCACTAGTGTAACTTAGAATATCTTAAAGCCAATTTTTCAGTATTTCTTTCAGTTGGATTCTAAAATTTGGGATTCTCTTTCTTTTTTTCTGGTTTTATAGTCTAGATCTAAGCATCTAGATGTGTTTGATATGATGCTCGAAATGCAGGGCAATGAAATGTGCATACGTCCTGCTGAGTTTTATCTCTATGAACGGGAAGAGTTAAGTTTTTACGAGATAATGGCCAGGGCTCGTCAAAGACAGGAAATAGTTATTGGTTATCGTTTAGTCAATGTAGACTGTGCTGTAATCAACCCTCCCTGTAAGGCGGAACGCAGGAAATGGTCTCTTGATGATGTATTTGTTGCGATTTCTTATGCTGGCTGAAACCTAGTTTAAAGAAATATTAAGATGCAATTTCTGATGATCAGTGCTTACAGACCAGTTCGACAGCTGACACATGACAGATTTCGAAGGGAAATTTGTATTGCTACCACTTTGTGAAGTGGAGAAGGCTAAGGCTAGGCATCACTTTGTCTCAGAAGTGTAATAAACCAAGATTTTGGTTGACTTTAATGAATCAATAATCTAAATATCAAGGAAACTTTTTTGTCACCTTCTTGTGATATTCCTACAGGACTTCTCTTATTCTATCTGTTTTGTTTGTCAAAACGTCTCTCTTGGGTGCTGTTACAAACTTCTTTTTACCGATACCAGAAGAATCCCAACTAAAGGCATCTCTCGTTGGTCAACTAAAAATAGTGTAAAGTAGTCTATGCACTATGGTAAAAAGGTGTAGAATTTCGGTCAAAATCAACATCCTATTGCTATTTGTGGACAAACATAGGACTGTCCAAAGATTATTCTTGATGCCTTGTTTTTGGATAGACTACTTTCCCAAAATAGTCTTGAACGGTGTTGAGCCCGAGCAGGGTCGGTTCCAGGCTGAATTATGGGATTAATGTTTGGGCCCACATCGGATCCATAACAGTTTGTGTTGTGCCGAGGGTTGGGATTTAGCCCAGGCACTGACTTTTATCCTGCGGATTGGGCTAGTTTGATTGCCTTTTCGGATCTAACCTTGTTCCAAATAGGACTGAGTTGATGAGCCATGCGCCATCGGTCATCTGACCCTACTTTCGGGTTTGGGCAATGACTCGACTTCCATGGCAATGATTTGATTACTTCAATCGACCTTGAAAAAATAAGGCATGCATGTGATCTTCTTGTAATATCCTAAGGTATTCAGGACCTCAACAACCTAGTAGATCTCATGAACATCGATGCTCCCCTATCTCCTACTGCTACTACCGGTGGTATGGTCCTAGGCTCTGCTGAAGCAACTGCTGTCCTACTTTTGGGCCTTGATAATGATATTTTATTGGGTAATTGATGAATACATAATTATGTAATATATAAACCTAATTATCAGATCTATTCGCATAAATATATGTGTTTCCAATCTAATCCTTTCAAGAATTAATTAAAAGCATTTAGTCAAAGCAAAATCAACAATTTGATGTAATTTGTGGCTTTTAGAGGAACAATCAAAGACCTCATGAAATCAAGGGTTGAGATTTAATTTAAAGATCAATAGTTGAGAGTAATGATGAAGAGATGACATAGAAGAAAAAGGAAAGAAGTGTGCAAGTCTAGTTGTCCATCATACATTCTCCTTGACCACCTTATCTAACATAAGAAAGAAGTGTGCAAGTCTAGTTGTCCATCATACATTCTCCTTAACCACCTCATATAACATAAGAAAAAAAGTCAAAAGAAATTAAAGATCATGTTCACAACATCAAAATTATTGCCATTTAAATCAAGCAAGATATCAAAAGATCATATCAATCAATATTAGCTGGCTAAATTCAGAACTTATAGCCTTTCTTGCTATCTTCCAAATCAAGTAAGGTATTAATCAATATTGGCAAGTCAAATTCAAAACTATATCCTTTCTTACTGTCCTAAACAAGGCAAGGAAACAAACCAATAGCAAACAAGACAACTACAACAATCATTTTTTTAGCCAACATTGATAGTTAAGGAAAGGAAAGAAACCAAGGGCCAGCCAACTATAGCTCCCTTGCTTCCCTATTGTATATTTAAAAACCCCTTCTCTCAACAATAAGGGGGGATTCTCTTATGCAACTTAGGATATAGGTTTTTCTTTTTTTTACTTTCATGCAAGCTTTGTAATTTTGAAATTCAAGCAATGGTAATAAAGTTTTCTCTTTAAAGGTTTATTGTTATTCTTCATCTCTTCTACCTCCTTTAATTTAGTTGTTGTCTTTTATTATTAGTTTAGATTTAATTGTGTTATTGCTTTTATTACTTAGAACAATTTCATATGGTTTTGTTCTTTTAGATTTTATCTTGTTTTTATTAGTGTAATCAACTTCTCTTCCTTCTCTACTTCTTTACCCTCTCTTCACCTTACTCTTAACTTTTAATCATTAGTAAGATTGCTTCCTTTATTCGATTTCGTATCGTAGGATCATAAACAACAACTCTCTTCATCGATTTATGTTCTTCTTCGATTGAGTATTTACATCCAGGTTTTGAGAAATGAGACTAAGTTTCTTACATTAGATGCTAAATACTCTATGTCTTACACTTAACAATTGGCTACCTGCATTTCCTTTCTTTCTTTTTTTAGAATAATTTGAATTCAAATTATTTTTATAAGGAAAATTCCTTTGATCGTACATGACATTAATCAATCTTTGACTGTGCTTTATTGCACATTAATTAGAGAAATATTCCTTCATTAATGCAATTGGACGTCTAGAGATTATAGAACATTGGAATCTCTGTATTCTACATAAAATGCTATGATTCCTGTGTTTAATACCCTAGATATGATAATTCTTTACGACAGTTAGATAGCTTCGTTAATTTTAGGTTTCTTGCCATTTCTTGACTCACTTATAACCCTATAAATACATGAGTACCTCAACCTTTGAGGGGGACGAAAATTATGGAGAGGATTTTGGGAGGAAAAATTTCAAAGTTTGGGAGAGGAATTTCTCATAGAGAGAGAGAGAGAGAGAGAGAGAGAGAGTTTTAGGAAAATTATGGAGAGCTTAAGTCCTTTGTCGTCTTCGACCGCTGTCATTCTATTTAATGCATATATTGCATAAATTAAAAGGAGGGTTTTCTTTTAGTATTTTGCATATTACATATTTTTGGATGTTGTAGTTAGACATTTACATTTAGTCACAACCGGAGGGATAAAACTCCTTAGGTAAGTATCTTCCCCTTTGTCTCATATTATATAACTTGTTTTGTCAAATTATTTACTACACTTTATTAATCTACGTATTTTAATTTTATTTTGCATGGAAAAGAAGAAGAGGAAGAAGCTCACTAGTATGGGTAACCTTAGGCAGTGCTAGTGTTGTCCTAAGATAGTAGAATCTGCAACAACTATAAAATCTCCCTAGGTGTCTCGAGGGTCAACAAAAACAAACTAAGAGTGACGATCACATTGACTCCAACATTTGTTGAGTGACAGAGTCAAACACAACCCAAAGGGACACAAGTGAGGTGACAAACGGAGATGCTTCCCCAAAATCCCGTATCCATAGATTGATGATCACTGTGGGACAATTAAAAGTGCCTTCATGCGAGGTGAGCACCCTCCTCTTCTTTCTTCTTCATTTCCTTGCAATTTGTATTTCCACTCCATTAATTTCAAGTTCATAGTTAAATTCCTCTTAGACATTATTTGGAATTGCTTCTGAATGACTTTTGGGTGATTAGCTTCTAATAAACCATGGAAAATCATAGAAGTAGTTCCAAATAGTTTCTAGCTCTCTCACTTCTCACAGAAGTCGCAACTTCTAGATGAGGGGAACCAAGTGTAAATTCATGGTTTTGTAGAAGCTGGCTGGAGGGAGATTCAGGTAGAAGTTGGATAAATAAGATATGTAATTACAATACTTATCTTATTATTTTTGATAAATTACTTTGAAATACCATCAATATTTACAAATTTGCCATCAATCTCAATTAATAGCAAGCAGTAATATACAATTTTAACATAACATGATTTTTCCATCTTCTTCCCTAACTCCTTCTCTCAAAACCCTAGGGCAACGACAACCATGCTCCGATCCTCGTCATTGACAAAAAGAACTTGAACTTGATGTCTTGCTCATTTGAGAACATCGTGGTGTACTTCTTGGAAGAACCCAAAGGTGATGGTCATCGTCTTCAGATTCAATGCTCCACAAGCAATGGGCGATGGCGGTGAGGACACAAGGCTCGACGACAAGATATTAAACAAGGAGAAGTCCAAGAAGAGAGTTGTGTACAACAAAGAGGAGGTGCAGGACGACAAGCATTTGACCATTGTGGTCCAGTTGACGACCAACTACTTTGATCTATTGGTTGTGGGAGAAGCGAAGGAATGGAGTCACTATTGATGAGTGGCCTGTCAGTGTGGAAGGGAGGGTTTTGAAGAAAGGAAAAAAGGGAGAGGAGGAGGGCTTGCAAGGGTACATATGTAATTTAATTATTGGTAGAATCTAACTTCTACTAATAGACTTTTATTTGTCAAAAAAAAATTTTATAAGTAACATAGAATCTAGTTTCTATAAAAACTCTCAAAAGTCAACTTCTGAAAAAAAACTAAGAATCTCACTTCTACGTTTAGGAGATTCCAAATGGAGTCTTAGTGTTTTGAGGTGCCACGACTCCTTGCTTGCTTGAGATTTTATATGCTTAAAAATGCAAGCATCCAGCTCTCATTTGGTTTTATTTCTTGGGAGTAGAGGCATTTGATTTAAAAAAATACAAGTTTCTCTAAAAAAATTTCAGTCAAGGTGTTAAACGCTACAATCCCTGCGTCTTACATAAGACATTGCTTACTTAGCGTCTTACACTTCTAAACAAAAACTCATTCTGTTTTCATAATTTTTCTTTGATTTTTTTTATATAACTAGCCTGAGGATGAAGGTGTTAGGTAATTGGCTTTTGCCATAGAGACTAGAGCCTTAGTTTCTAGGTGCATTTCAAAATCCAAATAAAAAATTAGATTGTTTCCTCTATGACTTATATGGCCCTCATTGGAAACTAATTTGACTGTATCATCTCTTGGGTTATACAAATAACCACTTAAGAATTGAACACCCTTATTGCAAAAGACTTAAGAAAGGTATTTGTGTTGTCATTTGCTTCCACCAGTAATAGTGCACATAGTTTGGTTCAATTTGGTTCTGACATGAACCATGAACTGAATCGTACCAATCAGTTCTGACTATATTAGAATCGAACAGAACCAAACTATGTATGCACTTGAATCAAACCGAACCAAACTATCCAAAAGTCGATTGGTTCTGTTCTTGGTTCTCAATCTAAATATTATACAATAAATATCTATTGGCATTAGAAGTTTGAATTTTCATGTCATTTGATAATATTTCCTAAACTTTTTGAAATAGTTAACAAACACTAGTAAATATCTACAACAATCAGCTCCATTATAAAAAAAAATTGTTATTTCAATACATGAAAAACCTACTGACATACATGAAAATGGACATTGAATACCAACTACTGGACAAATGGACAGTGGACATATTTGAAAATGGAAAGACCAAGATCTTCATTTTGCTTCAAATATTTAACACATCCAGAACAAAGAAATAGATAGGCAAAAAGCTAGAAACTACTTGCTTACATTAGTCTCTCTACAATAAAGATGTCCTAGAGGCTGAAGCGAGTACAACATACAAAAACAAAAAAGATAGTATTGCTAAGATATCACTCAAAAACAAAAAAGAAAGTATTGTTAGGGTGAAAAAGCAGATACAAAGTCCAACATATCTAGAATAAACTAGTAACTTGAAGGGTTCAATAAAAGAAGAGATAAGTCCCTTTGGTCCACTTTGGAACAGACGACACGGATCCACCATACACTGGAGGAGACAATGTGTTGGAGTAGATGGCACAGAATGGCAAAGCACTAGAGGAGACGATGTGCTGGAGTAGATGGCATGGAGCAATGGGGCACTAGAGGAGACGGCATGAATAGTAGATCAGTCGACGGAGGAGTGGAGCACTAGAGGAGTGCCAGAGCCCAGAGTGTAGTAGATCAACTGACAGAGGAGTGGAGCACTGGAGCAAACGGCACAGGAACGCAGCTTAGTGGAGCACTATAGCACATTGACGTGTCGCACATTGGTCACTAGAGCTTGGAGTGGTGGATGGGTGGAGTAGTCAACAGAGCAGGTGGCACGTAGTGGTGCACTAGTGAAAATGTGAAGGTGAAATCAAGTTAGGGTCTTAG
>JAMKQA010004767.1:0-11882 GCA_024699735.1 Posidonia australis | reverse complement strand
ACGATGGGCCAAAGGGCAGAATGGTTAGAGGGACACAATACAAAGAGGGTGGAGGTCCCGTCGAGGTGTAGGAAGGTTTGCCAGAAGTTAGAGCAAAATTGGGGATAGCGGAGATAACAATAACTAACACGGAGGATGGAGGGATCGAAATAGGGACCTCAACCTAGGCAATAGAGGAATGAGGTTCGTTGGTTTGCTGGGCCATGGCGGACCGCGAGTGGGTGCAAATCGGACTGTGGCTGAGAACGAAAAGGTGAAGCTTAGGACGAGCTATCGTCAAAAGTGATGAATAACTCAAGAGATGTGATTGAACATCGAGTCACACCAGGTGTCAAAGAAAGGAAACCTCGAGCTCTAGCTAAGGAACTCGCACACTGACTGGTACTGTGGTGTACAAAAAAATGAGAAACAGGTTAGAAAAGATAATGCAGTGTTTATGGTGGTATGAGTGCAAATGCATGAATGCTTCTAATATGTTCTCTCTCACAATCTAGGGGAGTCTTACCAAGCCGTCTACTCTAGGTTCACACAAGAGTAGATGGGTCTCCAACTCAACATTAGAAAGTAAAGGTTCACATTCTAAATCCTTGCCAAAACTTAGGTAGTGAACGGGTGGTGTATTCGGGGCCTCGTCTTCTGTCAAAGCAGTAGGCTGTACCCTTTACTAACACTGACATGACCCCAGACAAGGGGGATATACCGATATCTCATTCCACGCCAAAGCCATAGAAAGATAAATAGGGAAATGTCCTTCACAAACTATATAGGTGGACTCAAAAGAGGAGAATACGTATGCCCTATATGATGAATAGGGCAGAATCGGCCTCAATTTCTTTCATATGTGCATGGAGATACGTCTTCATCTGACGTCCCATCGGTGACCCGAACAACTAGGTTCAACGACTCAGGTTCAACCAACACCGTCGGTGACCTAGACACCTAGGTTTTGTATACCCAGGCCCAGCCTACACTGTCGTGAGTTTCAGCAGTCACTGAGGTCGCCATCTACGAAGTTTCTGCTAAACTAGCTTAAAATTTGGTTTTAATGGTAATGTGTGTACCATCACCTCTATGTCTAGACCAACTATGTCATCGTAGCTTCATGCAAAGACCTCTATATATTCTTTTAGGAAGGTTATAAATTCTGTCTTTGCTTGTGGTAATAATTTGGCACTGATGCGTGTTTCTTTAACATGCTCAACGGTTGGATCTGTAATATCAACCGAGAGGATTTCTTCTAACTTTGTCTCGTGATGGTGCTTCATGACGGTCACAGTGATTTTTGTATTCTTGTAGTTGCACTATGCAACCTCTTCTTCACGTGGTGGTACTAGTGATTCTGACTGGGATGGTGAAACAACTTCCTTTCTTCTCCTGACTCTATTGTGCTCCACTAGGTCTTTCGCGAGCACTTCCAACTATTCCTGGAACAAAATATCTATGTCCCCCAACTGTGTCATCTGTCAAGTAGTTCTCTGAGTCTACCTTCTAAACTGAATCTTGTATTGCTACTGCCTAAGACATTGCTGACTGTTCTGACTCTGACAACACTGCACAATTCTGGAACTACTGACAAATTTGCTCAATAATCTGCTCTGACTCTCACTGATCATTCTCTAGATTAGACTCTTCTGGACAAATCCAAACTGTTGGTGATTGTGACACTAAGACTGTGAAGGAACTCTGGTTCGGATCCAAGATGCCTGCACTAGTGAAGTTAGTCAAATCGCGGGGGATGATCATCCTTGGAGACTTACAGGAGCGCGGGATCTCTTGCACTGGAACTGATGCTCGTATCCTAATCCTTCACGCTCTTTCCACTCCTCTACCTTGATTGGCTCGACAATTCCTTGGTCGTATCACCCAAAGGGGTTCCTTTCTCATATCCCCTCTTGCGACACAAGTTATTGACCATTAAACGGGGGTTATTACTAACGGCTAGATGGCTGAAATGCTCGAGAGCACGAATGAAATTAACCGGCTCAATCCAGTTGTCATGGTATAGAATATTAGAGGGTTTGGAATCAAACTGGATAGTTTGTGGAGCTACAGCAGAGACGGCCTCAGCCTTCTCCAGATCTTCTGCCATGATAACAACAATGTTATCATCCCAGTAGAACTTCATCATGCAATGGAGGGTTAAGGGAATGACCAAATGCTTGTGAAGCCAAGGGCGTCCAAGCAAGAGATTAAAAGAGGGTTCGATGTCAACAACGTAAAATTCTACGTCAAAGCGGGCTGGACCGATAATCAATGGAATGACTAGGATCCCGAGTGCATCATGGTGCGTATTATCGAAGGCCGTCATCCCTTTTACGGTTGGTATTATGTCTTCAGAATTGAATCCGATAACACTTGTCGTACACAAGGGGCAGACATTTAAACCTACTCCACTGTCGACCAGCGTAAGGGGGAGTGGAAGCTTCGGTATTGCATGGTGATGAACATGGGGAAATTATGATTGGTTCCCGATGGTGGCAATTCTAGGCTTGAAAAGGAGATCACTTGTGGCGTCGCTATCATACCCACCATAGTTTCAAGGGTGGCTGACTCAATGGTTGGAGACACATGGGTAGCCTAGAAGACTCTAAGGAAGGCTTTCCTGTGCTTGCCTGAGGTGTGGATAAGGTCCTAGATAGAAATGTCAGCCTTAACTTTCTTAAGCTGAGCGGTTATATCTGCTAAAGGTTGGTCCTTTTTGGTGGGAACGGGTGGAGCTGCTCGTGGTGCAGGTGGTTGTGGGGACTGAGCTTGCAATTATACAAGAACTGGTGTTGGAAAGCGAGGCACAGGTGCTGGTGGTCTAGATGGTTGGGCCTCTGACTGAATAGGAAGGCAAGGTTTGTGTGTTGGAGGTCTGTACACCCTACCCGATCGTGTTACCTCTGCACATATTTCTGTGGCATAATTGTATGGAACACAATGCGTGTCATGAGTGAGGGTGGCTACCACCAGTGGACGGGCTGCTAGTTGCACTAGCATGGCTGGTGGATACGAAACTTGATGGTTTTAGGGTACTAGTGATTGGAGAGGTCTGGATTGTGGCCATGCTAGGAGGCAAACTGGTGTAGGTGGCTGGGGGTATACGATGGGCGGTGCCACAGTGTACTCTGGCTCAACAGTAGGACGAATCATGCTAATTGACTCCTCAGAACTACCAAGGAAGGATTGATACAACTGACGTGGAAACGGAGATGATACATCAAGAATAAGATCGATGGGACAAATAGGGGATGTGACGGAATCAAGAGGAAAGATGGAATTGACTCTCGAGGGATCTGGTGCTCCCGGGACTTAATGCTGTGGTAAAGGCTGGTTAACTATGTTGGGATGTGTTGGGGGTGCTTGCGTGGCTACTGATGCAGGCGATGGGCCTGCCGCCTGCGTGCTAATCACAATGACCTTCTGGTCAAAAAAGTTTTGGATAGCATCCCTCAGTGTGAAGCAATTGTCCGTTGAGTGGCCTACGATTCGATGGAAATCGCAGAGCGTGTATTGTACCATGCAGGGAGTAGACTTGGTGGTGGGCGAATCTCAAGCAGCCTTAAAAGGGATGCAACTTTAGGGAACACCATGTTCTTTGACTCCACTAAAGGGGTATAATGGTGCCTGTCACGGCGTTATCGCTTCGGCTATGGATGTGCCAATGGTGGGTGCATCCTAACCGGTGGGGTAGGGTATACAAGAGTAAAAGTGGGGGTGATGTGTGATGCATGAGGTGCTCTAGGTGCGGGTGTGGGTGCATAAACTACTTAGCGCTAAGGAGACATATGGACATTTGCCGGTGCAGCAAGAGATCTGATGTAAGAGACTGTATTCTTGGAGAGATCTCGCCTCTTGGGTGGATTGGCATTATGGTTGCTGTTGTTATTGCTGCAGCTAGTGCCACTATGTAAGGAAGTGACTTGTTTGGTAAATACAAAGAGAGCTAGAAAACTGCCGCCTCACAGAGAATTCTCGACTCAGGCACCCGCCTGAAGCAATGCTGAAAAGGTGGTAATTGGCTGTATACTGAGCAAAACCCCGACTACCGGCTAAGCTCCTCGAATCACGATCTCAATGGACTCCTCATCGGAGAGTCTGTCTTTGACCTATGAAGCCAAGGATCACCATCGTCCGACATACTCCCCAAATGTTTCTTGGGGCCTCTACTTAACTGCGACCAAGTCCTCCCACTTCTGGACTAGGTCGAGGTTAAAGGAATACTATTTAAGGAACGCCTGTGTGAGGTCATCCCATGTCTTGATGGTGGCCATGTCGAGGGAAGTGAATCACTTAAACGTAGGCCCCGTAAGACTCTTCTAGAACAGGCAAATGAGCAACCTCTCGTCAGCTTGGAGGTGGGCAAGGTCTCTGTAATAGGCTTTGAGGTGTGAGATCGGGCAACCTCTACCATTATATTTCTCAAATTCTAGAATATGAAAATTCGGAGGAGAGTCGCCTCGAGGAAATAACAAAGGTCCTAGAATTGGTAGAACCAGTAGTCCCTGCCCTGCACTTGTTGGAGTGTTTGCTCCAAATCATTCACCCTCGCAAGGAGAGCATTTGGAGCTACTACTGTCGCGGATTGTGTAGCTAATGCGGGTGTCGCGTATACCCCTAAGGGCTCCTCTGGATCCACCATTCCGTCTTCTAGTGCTACGGTAGGATGGCTAGTGTACCTGTACATGGGTGTTGTGGGCTGAGGTATAAAAGATGAACCTTGTGTCTAATATAAGGGTGAGGATAAGGCCCGGGGTGGTGCTACAAGAGGTGCAAAATGCGAGAACAAGAACTGTTGGATCGGAACGGTCCTGGAAACTATGCTCATGGCTGGCTATACTCCCACCAGCCTAGAAGGCTAGCCACCAGATAATGGAGATGCATGCTATGGTGGGTGTTGAGGCTGTGTTGCAGAAGGCAATGTCGATGCCCCTATTGCCGGGAGACAAGGGATGGCGACAGCTGCAGGGGTAGCGTGGTGGGTGAAACCTGTGGTCCTAAGGTTGGTTGCAAAGGCAACTCGAGAGTCGGAGAGGACAAACCTAAAAAAGGTTGAAGCGCAAGTGCTAATCCCTGCAACTGCTAGGCGAGGGCCGACATTTGTTGCAGCTGTGCAGTCACGGGATCATCAATTTTGGCACCAAAAGATGGAGTCAGAAAAGGGATGGACGAGTCAGGAAGTTGAAAACCTAGTTGTCCAAACTGGGGGGAAGCCACTATAGAAACAAACACAATCGGTTGGGTGCCTGAAAGAACATAGTCCTAAGAAGGAGCAGTGAAAGGAGCCTGAGGGATAGTCATGGGAACAGACTCGACAAATGAGGCCCGAAAGGCAGTGGATGACCAAGACGATGGGCCAAAGGGCAGAATGGTTAGAGGGACACAATACAAAGAGGGTGGAGGTCCCGTCGAGGTGTAGGAAGGTTTGCCAGAAGTTAGAGCAAAAGTGGGGATAGCGGAGATAACAGTAACTAACACGGAGGATGGAGGGATCAAAATAGGGACCTCAACCTAGGCAATAGAGGAATGAGGTTCGTTGGTTTGCTGGGCCATGGCGGACCGCGAGTGGGTGCAAATCGGACTGTGTCTGAGAACGAAAAGGTGAAGCTTAGGACGAGCTATCGTCAAAAGTGATGAATAACTCAAGAGATGTGATTGAACATCGAGTCACACCAGGTGTCAAAGAAAGGAAACCTCGAGCTCTAGCTAAGGAACTCGCACACTGACTAGTACTGTGGTGTACAAAAAAATGAGAAACAGGTTAGAAAAGATAATGCAGTGTTTATGGTGGTATGAGTGCAAATGCATGAATGCTTCTTATATGTGCTCTCTCACAATCTAGGGGAGTCTTACCAAGTCGTCTACTCTAGGTTCACACAAGAGTAGATGGGTCTCCAACTCAACATTAGAAAGTAAAGGTTCCCATTCTAAATCCTTGCCAAAGCTTAGGTAGTGAACGGGTGGTGTGTTCGGGGCCTCGTCTTCTGTCAAAGCAGTAGGCTATACCCTTTACTAACACTGACATGACCCCAGACAAGGGGGATATACCGATATCTCATTCCACACCAAAGCCATAGAAAGATAAATAGGGAAATGTCCTTCGCAAACTATATAGGTGGACTCAAAAGAGGAGAATACGTATGCCCTATATGATGAATGCAAAATATGCTTTAAGTATTTTACTTGGAAATTTATTAAACCTGTCGGGGGGGGATTTGTAATTTGTCACTAGTTTGCCCTATTTATTTATTTTTGCTTTTAATTGGTTTTTATTAACCAAATAGGGAGTAAAAATACGTTCCTATTCTCCTAATCATGGCAAATGCAAAAGGGGAAGAAAACATGCCAAGAAAACACCAATCAACAAACAAAAGGCATGTGCATGTCATGTGCAAAAGTGGTGGTGTAACGCCCCAAACCCAGGCACGTTACCTAAATCATAGTATCAAAAGCAAAATTACACTAATTACAATAAAATTAAATAACTGTAACTAGGGCTCACCTTGAGGAAACGATGTGCAGCTAAAAGCTTCGATTCTGGCATCGGAACTCGACTACACATGATATGCACCTAAAAACCAAACAAAGCACGCGTGAGTGACATATAAGTCACCTAGTACGCGCCCCAAATACACAAACAACAAAATCCGACAACACTACTAAAAACATAGCTTTTAGTTTATAAAACTTGTTTTTCCATTTTTGAAAATTCATTTTTAAAATCATTTCATTTTTGTTTTAAAATATCTGGAAATTGTTTCCAAAACCATATTCATCCTTTCTTTTTTTATTGCTTGGGATTTCTTCCCAAGACCAAAACCACTTTCAAAACTCATATCTTGAGAAACCGCATTTCCCACTAGATCAAGCCCAAAACACAATGCCTCTTGGGCTCAAAACCAAAATCATAAATACTAGCCGGTAGCTGGTTAAAACACAATCATTATTTTATTCCAGGATTTTAGCACCATTCATAAGTCCAATCCCAGCCAAACCACATCTCTTTTTCATTCTCGAAATCACATTCTTTTCCTATTCATTTCCCCTTTTTCTTTGTTGATGTCACATTGATTAGGGGTAACCAGGCACACAAGCAGTAGGTGTGGACATCATTTCCCCTACCTCTCTGCACTACCGCGGTAAAATTTCCCATGTGGGATGACACTGCCCCGGCCAACCGGCCTCAATTTCTTTCATATGTGCATGGAGATACGTCTTCATCGACGTCCCATCGGTGACCCGAACAACTAGGTTCAACGACCCAGGTTCAACCAACACCGTCGATGACCTAGACACCTAGGTTTTGTATACCTAGGCCCAGCCTACACCGTCATGTGCTCGGTGCCCCGAACAACTAGGTTCAATAACCCAGGCTCAGCCTACACCATCTTGAGCTCGGCAACCACAGTCGTATTTGACAATTGGTTTCATTGGAGCCTCATACTCCTACCACATTGTCAACACAACCCTTGTGGTTCCTCAATACATTATTAGTGCTTTATTTCCAAAACTCTTTAAGTTTTTCTTTTCAAAACCATTTTCATTTCATTCTCTTGGTTGCAGGAATCTTTTCCCATGCAACACCATACCCTCATCTGGAGTCCCAACTCAAAATCATGAAAAAACCTTACTTTAAAATCATAAATTGGGTCTCATGCCCTTATTTACTCAAAAACCATACATCCAATCACTTTTATTCAGTACTAGGGCTTTGAACTCAAAACCATTCCCAAATACACCTATTCAGGTCCCACATTTGTCCATGCCATTTACATGGGGAAAACACCACTAACACATGTTCATTGTCCATTTAAAACCTTTTTCTTTCATTTTATAATCGCATTTATATATGCTAGGGCCAGGGCAAAATCGATAGAACAAAAACCTAGTTCGGTATACCGAAAATCCTTGGTTCAATACACCGCACATTTTTGGTATATCAAAAATCCCTATTTCGATTGACCGAGTGATTTAGACCAACCGAAATCAGGTATCCTGGCTTAATCTGACAGGGATTCAGTATGCCGAACCCAGTTCAGCATGTCGAATTGCTCGAGACCAGGGCACCTCTCCTGTTCCAGCCCTCGAATTCGTCAGAATAGGGAGCCTCGGCAGACCCCCCCAAACACATATCGTAAAATACGAGTAAATCATGGGGTGTAGACCCTTGAGTCTACTTCAAAACCCCTTAAACAATTCATCAATCCACTAACTATTCAATCTACACGAAAATCATAAAGGGATGGAGCTCAAAAACGACTAATGTAGCCTACATCCAAATTTTTTTCATAACCCTGCCAATTTCCATCCTAACCATATGATATCTATGTTTTCATGCCATTTAACTCATTCTCATCAATTCCACTATTTTTCTAAGCATTTTACATGCATTTTACACCATTTCCAAGCATTAAACTCCTTATGTTAAAAGAAAAGAATGGAGGAGAAGAGAAGTCGCGTACCTCATTCGGCGAGCCTCCCTAACTCCAGCGAGTCTCTCCGCTCTCTAGCGCAGCCCCAATGAAGCTCCTCTGCCGGCGAACCACACGGACAACCACCTCCAACTTGCGCGCTGCTTCACCTCTCCTTCCTTCTCTCCCAGATCTGCCTCCTTTCCGCTTGCCCCAGCTCCTCTTTATCTCTTTTTCCTCCACGTCATGCCAACTTCCCATTACGTCGAAGAGGACGGGAAGGCATGGGCCACAGTCGCTGGTGGCGTGGGTCAGGAAAGGGGAAGAAGAAGAAGAAGAAGATAGGGATGGGGTGGGTCGTGAGGGAGAGAGAGAGGGAGAAGAAAAAGAAAGAAAGGAAAAAAAAGAAAAGATAGGCACGCAAATCGAGGCAACTGTACATCTCCAAATCGAATTCCACATTCGTCTCAAATTACAACCATGTGCACAGTAAGCCAACCAAATTCTCACAATCACAAGAAACAACAGATTATCCATTAATAAACCATTTATACAATATTACAATTAATCACATGGTTTACAATTAAAATGGATAATCAGGCCCGGGTGTCACATCCTACCCCTCTTAAAAGAATTTCGTTCTCGAAATTTAGCTATAATAAAATAAGTAGGGATACTGTCTTTGGATGTCCACCTCACGCTTCCAGGTAGCTTCCTCTGTACCATGGTGTTGCCACTGAATTAACACCAATGGAATCACTTTATTCCTGAGGACTTGCTCTTTTCTGTCCAGTATCTGAACTACATTCTCAACCATAGATAGGTCCTTACATAGCTCTTCTAGCTGCATTGGTATCACCTGAGATGCATCGGCCAAACACTTCCTCAACATAGACACATGAAAGGTGTTGTGTACACCAGCCAATTCTAGAGGCAGATTTAGTTTGTATGCCACCTCACCAACCCTCTTGGTAATCTAGTACGGTCCATTGTATCTTGGGCTCAACTTGCCTCTCTTACTGAACCGCATCACACCCTTGGTTGGTGACACCTTTAGGAATATGAAGTCTCCAACCTTGAATTCCAAAGGTCTTTGCCTCCTATCTGCATAGCTCTTCTGCTGACTCTGGGAAAACAACAGCCTCTTCCTAATCAGATCTACCTTGCCCTCGTACTGTTGTACGATCTCAGGCCTAACTAACTGTCTCTCACCCACCTCACTCCAGCAAGTGGGTGTCCTACAGGGTCTAGCATACAATGCCTCATATGGTGCCATAGCAATACTAGCGTGGTAACTGTTATTATATGCAAACTCAATTAGAGATAAGTGATCCTCTCAACTACTACCAAAGTCCAAGGCCCAAGCTCTCAGCATGTCCTTCAGTGTCTGGATGGTCCTCTCTGTTCTGGTCATCCATCTGAGGGTGAAAGGCAGTGTTAAAATTCAGCATTGTGCCAAAAGCCTTCTGTAGAGCTCTCCAGAATCTCGATGTAAACCTCGTGTCCCTGTCAGACACAATAAACACTGGGACACCATGTAATCTCACAATCTCAGCCACATACAACTCTGCCAGCTTCGCCAAAGGAAGATTCACCCTCATTAGTAAGAAATGTGCTGATTTTGTAAGGTGGTCCACTATCACCCAAACTGTATCATTCTTTCTTCAGGTTCGTGGTAGACCCATCACAAAGTCTATCAACACATTTTTCCATTTCCACACTGAAACGTCCAGAGGTTGCAAAGTCCCTCCAGGCTTCTGGTACTCTATTTTCACCATCTAACAGGTTGCACACTTCGCCACATGCTCAGCAATCTCTCTCTTCATCCCAGGCCACCAAAAATTCCTCTTCAGGTCTTTGTACATCTTGGTGCTTCCTAGATGGATAGTGTATCTGGAGTGGTGACCTTCATCCAACAAACTATTCTTGATTTCCTCTATTTGAGGCACATATAATCTCAAATCATACCTCAGCCCACCGTCTACCCCAACTGAAAAGTGAGGGGCATTAGCAGCCTCCAGCTTCCTCCAGATATCTGACACAAAAGAATTATATTGCTGAGCTGTGACTATCGCCTCGATTATCCTCGAGCGAGTAGACAAATTGGCCAACATCACTCTGGCAGTTCCCTAAGACTGTCTCTAAGGCCTGCACTCCACTAGTCCTCCTAACAATTTCCATTCACGAATCATCAGACTAGCCATGACATGAGTGCACCTGCTTAGAGCATCTGTAACCACATTTGCTTTCCCTAGGTGGTACGACAAATTGAAATCATAATCCTTGATGTACTCCACCCAGCACCTCTGTCTCAAGTTCAAATCTTTCTAAGTAAAGATGTACTTTAGACTCTTGTGATCTGTGAACACCTCAAACTGCTCGCCATATAAATAATGCCTCCAAATCTTCAATTCGAACACAACCACTGCCATCTCTAAATCATGGGTGGGATAAATCTTCTCATGATCTTTCAATTGGCGCGAGGCATACGCTACCACCCTACCATGCTACATCAGCACACACCCCAAACCAGTTCCACAGGCAGCACTGTAGACTGTGAAACCGCCACTCCCAGAGGACAAAGTCAAGACTAAGGCTGATACCAGACGAGCCTTCAAGTTATTGAAGCTTTCCTCGCACTGCCAATCCCAGGCAAAGTGCATTTCCTTTCTGGTCAGTCAGGTCAATGGTGCAGCAATCTTGGAGAAATCCTGGATGAATCTCCTATAATATCCTACCAGACCGAGAAAACTTCTAATCTCAGTTACTGTCTTCGATATGGCCCAACTACTCACAGCCTCCACTTTGGTTGGATCTACTTTAATGCTTTCTCCTGAAATAATATGACCAAGGAAGGACACCTCCTCCAGCCAAAACTCGCACTTGGAGAACTTGGCATAAAGTTGATGCTGCCTCAACGTCTCCAGTACGATCCTCAAATGCCTCTGGTGGGTCTAAACATCCAGAGAAAACACCAAAACGTCATCCACGAAGATGACCACAAACTGATCTAAATAGGACATGAACACCCTATTCATCAAGTCCATAAAAGTAGTTGGAGCATTCGTCAACCCGAATGGCATAACCAAGAACTCAAAATGTCCATAACGTGTGCAAAAGGCTATCTTCTGCATATCTAGTTCACTGATCCTCAACTGATGGCATCCAGATCTCAAATCTATCTTGGAAAACACTAGTGCTCCCCAAAGTGAAACACTAGGATGAATGAATCCCTTATCCATCAGTTCCTACAGTTGATTCCGAAGCTCCCTTAACTCAGCAAGTGCCATCTTGTACGGAGTCTTGGAAATAGGACCTGATCCCGACACCAAGTCAGTCACAAACTCCACTTCCCTGTTCGATGGTGTAGACACCCCAAATTTACAATTTTGCAGGATGAGGATCTGGTGGCTGATCTTGGATCATGGTTGAGCCCATTTGGGCCCACTACACCATTTCAAGCCTATTTGACTTCATGCAAGCCTATCT
>JAMKQA010004765.1:0-17305 GCA_024699735.1 Posidonia australis | reverse complement strand
TTTACTTGATTAGGGTTTTATTTGTTTGATTAATTAGCTTTCCAGTGGATTTAATTTAATTTGTTTAGTTTTAAGTCTAATTGGGTCAGAGTGGGCCAATGTGGGTCTAATTGGGCTTAATGGGCTTGCGCGGGCCTAATGAGCTTGTGTGGGCTTGTGCGGGCTTAAGTGGGCTAGGATTTTGGTGGTTGCAACCAAAGCATCAACCAGAGGAGCCTGCTGCCAAGTGTCTTCAAAATCGGGGTGTCTACAGTGTCAAATTCTTTTCTATGCATCTTTTTAATACCAACTCAAGATGATGGAGGCACTCAAATAATGTGGACCCAAAAATGGAAAAATCAACCATGAAGATTTCTAGAAATCTTTCCACTATGTCAGAGAAGATGCTCACCATGCATCTTTGGAAAGTAGCTGGAGCATTGCATAGTCCAAAGGGCATGTGATTATAGGCAAATGTGCCAAAAGGGCAGGTGAAAGTGGTCTTCTCTTGGTCTTCAGGAGAAATAGGAATCTGGTTGTAGTCGGAGTAACCATCAAGAAAATAATAATACTCATGTCCGGCTAACCGTTCTAACATCTGGTCAATGAATGGCAAAGGAAAGTGGTCTTTCCTAGTTGCCGCATTAAGCTTCCTGTAATCTATGCAGACTCATCATCCTGTTTGGATGCGAGTGAGAACAAGCTCATTATCATCATTTTGGATCACAGTAATTCCCGATTTCTTGGAAACTACTTGAACAGGACTGACCCATGAGCTACTGAAATGAGATAGATGATCCCATTATCAAGACACTTCAGTATGTCTTTTCTGACTACTTCCTTCATTATAGGGTTTAACCGCCTTTGTGGATCTCTAGCTGGATGGACTTCCTCTATCAAGTGGATCCGATGATGTACAATTGTTGGACTAATCCCCTTGATATCAATCATGGTCCATCCTATGGCTTCCTTATTCTTACTTAGGACAGTTAACAATGCTTCTTCTTGATCATGAGTTAAATTAGTTGCAATAATTACAGGAAGGGTCTAATCTTGCCCTAGAAACACATACTTGAGATGCTCAGGCAATGGTTTAAGCTCTAGTGTAGTTGGCTCCTCAATAGATAGCTTGGGAATAGATCCAGGCTCAGATGAGACAGGCTTTGAAGGATGATTATATCTACTATTGGTCCTATATTGGGTTAATTCATTTGCTTCCTCTACCAACATCAATTCTTCTTTGAAAATTTCTTCAAAACTCTGATAAAAATATCCTAAATCAAAATCAATATCCTCCTTTATCAAGTCTTCTTCTTCTGAAAGATTTTCAATCATATTGACCTCGAAAGTCTCATTTGGTTCCTTGGTTGACTGCTTATCTAAATTGAAAATATTAAGTGTGACAGTCAGATCTCCATAATTTAGCCTCATCAACCAATTTCAACAATTGATTAGAACATTAGTTGTAGCTAAGAAAGGTCGACCTAGGTTAACTGGGATTTGACCCTTAAGGTTAGTTAGGGGATGAGTTTCCAAGATAATGAAATCTACAAAATATACAAAGTCACCAACTTTAATCAGAACATCTTCGACCATCCCTTTGGGCATCTTAATTGACGTATCAGCTAATTGCAATGTTACCCTAGTTGGCTTCAACTCACCTAGCCCTAATTGCTCATACACTAAGTATGATAATAGGTTGACACTAGCTCCTAAATGTAGTAAAGCCTTGTCGATTTTTGTGTTACCTATGGTGCATGAAATCGTAGGACTTTTAGGGTTCTTATATTTCATAGTAATTGATTTATCAAGATAGAGCTGACATTGGCTGCTATAAAGGCTTTCTTAGGCACACTAGTGGTTTTCTTCCAAGTGCACAAGTCCTTAAGGTATTTAGCATATGTAGGGACTTGTTGGATTGCATCTAAAAGAGAAATGTTTTCCTTAATCTGCCTGAACACTTCGAGTATCTTTTCCATTTGAGCAGATTCTTTTTTGTTTTTGAGCCTATTTGGAAATGGGGCAATGAGCTTCTGTATAGGCTCAACAGATGATTTAAAATAAGGCCCAACATGTTTGTTGGGCCTTTTAGAACTTTTAGACTCCTTAGACTGGCCTAAATGGGATGGGACTGGTTTTGTTGAGTCAGAAAGTGAGTCCTTCTGAATCCTAATAGCATGGTCAGGCATGACAACACGGTTATCCACCGGTTTTCCAGATCTTAATGAAAAAATTGCATTAACTTGGTTGACCTAGTCATCTTGAAGTACATGAACCTGCCCTTGATTTTAATTTTGAGCTTGACCTCTAGGATTTGGTATTGGTTGACTAGGAAAGTTCCTTTCTCTCTTCTTCTTACCAACGTGGCTAGCTAACTCAATTGCATCTCAATTCGAAATATGGCTTGTGTATTAGCAACTATGTTGGTGTTTGCTTGAGAGTTGACATTGAGAAGGGCCTCCATGCCTTTCTCCAGAGTACACAATCTCCTCTCATTCTCATTAAATCCTAGAGGTGGGTTGGGTTGTGGTCCAACATTAAAGTCCTTTTGCATGACTCTTGACTGGGCGGTCAAATTCGACCTTTGACATGGTGGTTAGGGTCTTATCCTTTTCTTTTCCCTTGGATTTTCGCGAGCGTGAAATCCTTTTGCTTGACTTTTGACTAGGCAGTCAAAGTCGACCTTCGACCGGGCGATCGAGGTCATATCCCTCGCTTTTCCCTTGGATTTTCGCAGACGCGAAATCCTTCTGATTGACTTTTGACCAGGTGGTCAAAGTCGACCTCTGACCGGGCAGTCGGGGTCTTATCCTTTGCTTCTCTTGGGTTTTCGCTGGTGCGAAATCCCTTACTTGCCCTAAGTCCATGCGGACAGGGCCTCCTATCTTGTTTGACAAATCATACGTTTTGTCATGACCTTTTCTTTGGACTGGTATCCCCAACTACTCAGTTGACAACCGTCAAGCTGTCTAGTGACCTGGTTGACAAGATTTGGTTGACTTGTCATATCCCGTCTTCATAGGTTGATAACCTCAATAATCCGGCTGATGAGTCCAACAACTTGTCATGTTTGTGCCAGTGGTTCCCCCTGTACGCAGGATTTCTTTAGTTGTTGCAATATCATTTCAGTCTTAGCATCAGCATTGCATCTACTTTCAACATTCATTCTTATGTGTGCAACATTGGGTTAGTTTTACATTTACATTCAGCATCAGCTCTTGCATTTGTATTTTGCATTGGCATCGCATTTTCAGCATTCGCATGCATATTCGCACTTTGCATTTGCATGTTTGCATTTGGCAACAAGTCATGACTTTTGGTGCATCCATCGGATAAGTGACCTAATGCCTATAACAAACATTATCTCTCACAGCCTCAAAATAGGGGTTTCTTGTCAACCCTGAATATCGATCTCGGTTCCCTCCGTCCCTCGACCTCACTTAAGGAGGGACATCTGTAGACACCTCGATTTTGAGGCGGCTTGTTGATGGATCCGGTGGCGATGAATTCAGATCTTGCCTTCCTAAACAGAATCCTCCAAGCGCATCAAACTAACTTAGAGTCATGGACAAGGCCTCAGAATTAAATCCAGCATCCTACTTAGCACATTTCACCGATATAGTTAGGTGGCACACCTAGCTGGCGCACATAGGTGGCTCACCAGCTCAAATCCAGGTCGCTGACTGTTCATTTGCCTAGCGAAAATCCAGCCATTATGCCCCTAATTTGCTGTAACTTTCGTTCATTATCAGCATAACGATCATTGCCTCTTGGTCTTAAGGGGGGTCTCTTGGTTTCTTGAGCCTTTAGAACTTCCTAGCACTCCCTATATAAATACTTGGTAGTCATTAGGAGAAGGGGTTGGAAGGAGAGAGAAAGGAAGAGCCTTTGTTTCCAGCACAAATGCCCACGAGATAACTTGATCCAGACCCAAAGAACACTCACCCTTGAGTAGGAGATCATCCTCCTATCATAGGGAAAAGTCCTCTCATCCATAGCTTCCTCAAATTCCCATCTTTTGCACCACTTGGAGGCCATTTGGGGGGAAGGAGATCACTGTTTTATTTAGCCACTAAGGTCATCTCGAGCCACTTGAGGAGGAGTACAAGAGCACACCAACAGGTAGGCATCTAGACCTTATCATAGCTAGATTTTCTTTCATGAATATGGGTTCATTTTAGAGAAGACTTATATGATGAATATGCTGATTTTATACTTGTTGGATCACCTTTCTAGAGCATGATATTCATGTGAATCATGACTTTTATGCAACTATACCAATCATGCTATGCTCTTGTATTGTTGGATGAGATATATGCTTGCCTTGTTGTCTTTTTTTACTGGAATTTTTGAGATGTGCAATACTTGATGGGTTTGTGTTTTATTCATATTCTAGATGCAATAGGAATGGTTTGATGGGTTCATTCCCCTTTTTGTTGTGGGCATCTATGTTGTTCTTCTTGCATGTGCTTTGGTGTTGACTTTGTGCATTAGACATAGCCTCATGATTTTCATCTAAGTAGGATTGTGTGGTCTTGTGTGAGGCTTATTGCCCTTGAGCACAAGACCCACGTTATGGTGTCTTGGGTTCCTTCTTTCCTTTATGACTTCATGGAAGAGGAGGGAACTCATATGTGATCCGGTGTTCTAGATGTCTAGGATGTGTTTTCAGATGGTCTCGAGCATATTTGTAAGATTTTATATCGCATAGCACATCAGTCTAGTTTACTGTCTGATCTGCAATTGTTGGGTCTCACTTTAGCGGCACACATTGTTAGCGCACTTTAGTGGAGCACTTAGGTGGGCACCTTAATGGAGCACTTAGGTGGCGCACCAAGTAGGCGCACCATTCTGGCACACTAAACAGGCACACCTGCCTGTTTTCAGTACACCAACAGTGACTTTTGGCATGATAATTAATATGGTTCCTAATTTGCTTTGCCTCTGGTTTTCTTTGTGTGTCCTCCTAGACATATCAAGGTGCCTCCAATCTGATTTCATACACATTCATGCACGATAGCTTAGGTTTTGCATGTAGCAAAACGAGGACGTTAGTCATTCGATATTACTGGATCTATGGTTATTTCTATGCCATATCTTTGCACCGGTATTTTATCCATGACTTGAGTGATCTTTCGGAGCATTAAGACACATCCTACAGTCCCCCTACCCATGTTTAGCATAAGGCACCACTTGCATATAGTGTCGCATTGCATATCTCCCTCAGGCGTACAAGAACAGGCTGAAAGCCAACATGTCCATATAAGTAAACGAGAAACCCATGAAAGACTGACTTCTCGGGCGCACGAGGGTGCCTAATACCTTCCTCGTGCATGATACGGATCCTTACCCATTTTTTGGTTCATGATTGACCTTTTCCATTGGTTTTATTGCATAGTTTTAATGTTTTAAAATGGTTTTCCTCGCATTTTGAGTAGACTAGGTGGCGACTCTCGCATTTTATCATTGTTTTTATTGTCTTGCCGTGACTTTGTTGGTCCTCGTGCAGTGCGATGAGAGCCTTTCGCACCCATTATGGACATTATGAATTTTTAGTTATGCCATTCGGGTTGTCGAATGCACCGACTGCTTTTATGGACCTGATGAATAGGGTGTTCAGGCCTTATTTGGATTAGTTTGTGGTCATCTTTGTGGCTGATGTTCTGGTGTATTCCCTAGATGTTCAGGCTCACCGAAGGCATTTGAGGATCGTACTGGAGACGCTGAGGCAGCATCAGCTTTATGCCAAGTTCTCCAAGTGCGAGTTTTGACTGGAAGAGGTGTCCTTCCTTGGTCACATTATTTCAGGAGAAGGCATCAAGGTAGATCCAGCCAAGGTGGAAGCTGTAAGTAGTTGGGCCAGACCAAGGATAGTAACTGAGATTAGGAGTTTTCTCGGCCTGGCAGGATATTATAGGAGATTCATTCAGGATTTCTCTAAGATTGCTGCACCATTGACCAGACTGACCAGAAAGGAAGTGCACTTTGCTTGGGATTGGCAGTGCGAGGAGAGCTTCAATGAGTTGAAGGCTCGTCTAGTATCAGCCTCAATCTTAACTTTGCCCTTTGGGAGCTACGGTTTCACAGTCTACAGTGATGCCTGTGGAACTGGTTTGGGGTGTGTGTTGATGCAACATGGTAGGATGGTGGCGTATGCCTCGCGCCAGTTAAATGATCATGAGAAGAATTATCTCACCCATGATTTAGAGATGGCAGCTGTTGTGTTCGCCTTGAAGATTTGGAGGCACTATTTATATGGCGAACAGTTTTAGGTGTACACAGATCGCAAGAGTCTGAAGTACATCTTTACTCAGAAGGATTTGAACTTGAGACAGAGGCGCTGGGTGGAGTACATTAAGGATTATGACTTCAGCTTGTCATACCACCCAGGGAAGGCGAATGTGGTTGCTGATGCTCTAAGCAGGCGCACTCATGTCATGGCTAGTTTGATGATCCATGAATGGAAATTGTTAGAGGGACTAGTGGAGTGCAGTCCACGAAGACAGTCTCAAGGACCAGCCAGAGTGATACTAGCTAATTTGTCTATTCACCGGAGGATGATCGAGGCGATTGTCACAGTTCAGCAATATGAGTCTTTTGTGTCAGATATCTAGAGGAAGCTAGAAGCTAGTAATGCCCCTCATTTTTCAGTTGAGGTAGATGGTGGGTTGAGATATAATTTGAGATTATATGTGCCTCAAATCGAGGAAATCAAGAACAGTTTGTTGGATGAAGCTTACCGCTCCAGATACACTATCCATTCAGGAAGCACCAAGATGTATAAAGACCTAAAGAGGAACTTTTGGTGGCTTGAGATGAAGAGAGAGATTGCTGAGTATGTGGCAAAGTGTGCAACCTACCAGATGGTGAAAATAGAGCACCAGAAGCTCAGAGGGACTTTGTAGCCTCTAGACGTTCCAATGTGGAAATGGGAAAATGTGTCGATGGACTTTATGACAGGTTTGCCACGAACCCGAAGAAAGAATTATACAGTGTGGGTGATAGTGGATCGCCTTACAAAATCAGCACATTTCTTGCCAATAAGGGTGAATCTTCCTTTGGTAAAACTGGCAGAGTTGTATGTGGCTGAGATTGTGAGATTGCATGGTGTCCCAGTGTCTATTGTGTCTGATAGAGACACGAGGTTTACATCGAGATTCTGGGGAGCTCTGCAAGAGGCTTTTGGCACGGTGCTGAATTTTAATACGACCTTTCACCCCCAAACGGATGGCCAAACAGAGAGGACCATCCAGACACTAAAGGACATGCTGAGGGTCTGCCCTTGGACTTTGGTGGTAGCTGAGAGGATCACTTACCTTTGATTGAATTTGCATATAATAACAGTTACCACGCTAGTATCGATATGGCACCATATGAGACATTGTATGGTAGACCCTGTAGGACACCCACTTACTGGAGTGAGGTGGGTGAGAGACAGTTAGTTGGGCCCGAGATCGTACAACAGTACGAGGGCAAGGTGGATCTGACCAGGAAGAGGTTGTTGTCTGCCTAGAGCCGACAAAAGAGCTATGCTGATAGGAGGTGGAGACCTTTGTAATTCGAAGTAGGAGACTTCATTTTCCTGAAGTTGTCACCAACCAAGGGTATGATGTGGTTTGATAAGAGAGGCAAGTTGAGCCCAAAGTATATCGGACCGTACCAGATTACCAAGAGGGTTGATGAGGTGGCATACAGACTAAATCTGCCTCCAAAGTTGGCGAGTGTGCACAACACCTTTCACGTGTCGATGTTGAGGAAGTGTTTGGCCGATGCGTCCTAGGTGATACCAGTGTAGCCAGAGGAGCTGCGAGAGGACCTGTCTATGGTTGAGAATGCAGTTCAGAAACTAGACAGAAAAGAGCAAGTCCTCAGGAATAAAGTGATTCCATTGGTGTTAGTTCAGTGGCAACACAATGGTACAGAGAAGGCTACTTGGGAATGCGAGGTGGACATCTAGAGATAGTACCCCTACTTATTTTATTAGAGCATAATTTCAAGGAGGAAATTCTTTTAAGGGGGTTAGGATGTGACATCTGGGCCAGATTATCCATTTTTAATTATAAATCATGTAATTAATTATAACATTGTATAAATGGTTTATTAACGGATAATCTATTGTTTCTTGGATGTGTGAGCTTGTGGTTGGCTTTCTGTGCACCTGCTTGTGATTTGGGACCCATGTGGAGTCTGATTTGAGGATGCACAGTCGTCTCGATTTACGTGCCTGTCTTTTCTTCTTTTTCTCTCCTTCTTTTTCTTTTTCTCTCTCTCTCTCACGAGCCTGCACCATCCCTGTCTCCTTCCTTCCCTTCCCCGACTCGTGCCACCAACGACGACAGCCAGTGCCTCGTCGTCTCATCGGACGCGATGGATGGTCGACACGACATTGGTGGAGAAGAGGATAAAGGAAGGCAGTGGCAAGCGAGGAAAGGAAAGGGCGACCGAGAGAGGAGAAGAGAAGGAGGAGCGACACACAACTAAGGAGGAGGTGGCTTGCGAAGTTTTTCGGAGGAGGAAGCTTCGCTGGGGCGTGAGGAAGCTTACCGGAGTGTAGGAGGGTCACCAGAAGGCTGAGCCAGGTACGCGACCCCTGTCCCTCTTCATTTCCCTTGTGGTTGGATTAAGTGAGAAAATGGATGAAAAATAGAGATAAATGCATGTAAAATTATAGAAAAACCATAGAATGGATGGAAATATGATAAATAGCATGAACATGTAGAAATCATGCGGTTAGGATGGATTTTGGTGGATTTGAATGGATTTTTGGGGTGTATGCTACAGTAGTTTCATACGAGCTTCATCCCTTTATGATTTTCGTGTGAATTGTATAATGAATGGAATCATGAATGGTTTAGGGGGTTTTCTAGTAGACTCGAGAGTCTACACCCCATAATTTAATGGTAATTTGTGATGTGTGTTTGGGAGGTCCGACTGAGACTCCCACATTGGGCGATTTTCATAGGCCAAACAGGGGTGTGCCCTGTCTGCGAGGAATTCAGTATACCGAAATCCTAACAGATTTAACCAGGATCCCTAGTTTTGGTAGACCGAAATCTTCTGGTTGACCAAAACAGGGGGTTTCGGTATACTGAAGAAGTTCGGTATACCGAATCAGGAGATTTTGGTATACTGAACCTAAAATTCGGTCTGTTGATTTTGCCCTGATTTTGAGTTATGCAAATGTGACTATGAGATGGAAAAGAAATAGTTTTAAAAGTATGTAAAGAATGTGTGAACAGTGTTTTCCCCATGAAAATGTCATGGAGGAATATGTAACCCAAATAAGTGGATTTTGGTATGGTTTTGGGTTTTAGACCCTATAAATGAATAAGATGGTTTATTGTGAGTGGTTTTGGGCATGAGACCCAATTTATGATTTTTAAAGCATAATTTTAAATAATTTGAGTTGGGACCCCTTAAGAGGGTCAAGTATTGCATGGAAGACGGATTCCTGTAATGGAAAAAAATGAAATGGAAATGGTTTTGAAAAGAAAAACTTAAAGAGTTTTGGAAATGAAACACTAATAATGTGTTAAGGAACCATGGTGGTTGATGTCGACAACGTGGTAGGAGTATGAGGCTCCAATGAAACCAGTTGCTAGACACGACTGTGGTTGCTGAACTTGAGACGATGTAGGTTAAGCCTGAGTCGTTGTACCTAGTTGTTCGGGTCACCGAGCTCGTGACGATGTAGGCTGAGCCTAGGTTATTCAACCTAGTTGTTCAGGTCACCGACGGTGTAGGCTAAGCCTGGGTCGTGTACCTAGTTGTTCGGGTCACCGATGGGGTGTCAGACAAAGACATATCCTCGTGCATATATAAAAAGAAACTGAGGCCAGTTGGTCGAGGCGGTGGCATCCCTCACGGGGAATTTCACTGCGGCAGTGCGGGGAGGTAGGGGAAAGGATGTCCTTGCCTACTGCTTGTATGCCTGGTTATCCCTAATCAAGGTAACATCAGTAAAGAAAAGTGGAAATGTATAAGAAAAAGAATGTGATTTGAGAAATGAAAAGAAATGTGGTTTGGCTAGGATTGGACTTACGAATGGTCCTAGAATCCTAGAAATGAATAAGAATTATGGTTTTAACCAGTTACCAGCCAATGTTTGAGGTTTTGGTTTGAACCCTGAGAAGTATCGTGTTTTAGGCTGGATTTGGTCAGAAATATGAGTTTTTGAAAGTAATTTTGGTTTTGGGAAAAAATCCCAACTATTGAAAAGGACATGTTTTGAAAAATGATTTCCAAATGCTTTCAAAAGAGAATGTAAAATGTGTGTTTCTGAAAGAGAATATGATTTGGAATAAATTTCCAAACGTTTTCAAAAGAAAAGAAAGATGGATTTTGAAAAGAGTTGGATTTGGGATTTAATTCCCAAGTGATTTCAAATGAAAAGAAAAGGGAATGGTATTTTAAAAGAAAAAGAGAATTTTCAAAAGAAAAACCAACCTTTGAAAATCAAAAGGTGATTTTAATAGTTTTACAGAGATTTTGTGGTTTGTGCGTTTGGGACGCGTACTGGGTGACTTAGATGTCACTCACGTGTGCTTGTTTGGTTTTCAAGTGCAGTCGAGTTCCGGTACAGGAGTTGAAGCTTCTAGCTGCACATTGAGATTCTGAAAGTGAGCCTTAGTTACAGTTATTTAATGTTTCTGTAATTAGTGTAATTTCGCTTATGATACTGTGATTTGGTAGCGTGCCTGAGATCGGGGCGTTACAGTGTGTGCAGGAGGTGTTGCTCGCCTACTGTTTGTTCTTGTTCCCTGTTGTAGGCAGCCTTGACTTTGTCTAGATTGACTAGTTCATCCCCTATCTCATCAAAAGCCTTCTTTGTGATGGATGCCTCTGGATCTGTTCCTCCCTTGAACTGGATTTCAACCAGTACAAGGTTGTCTACCTTTGTTTGAGCACACACTATGTCATAATGCTGAGTGTATTCCTATACAGCACCTCTCCTTGTCATATCCTGAAACATCTAAGAATTCGATGTCTTCTTGTACCAGTGATCATAATCACACCACCATTCAGGAGGCCCTTCATTATATGGTTCTAATGGTGATCCTTCATCACCAGGCTTTGGTGGAGTGAGTTCCCAATCTGTCCCTGAAGCTATCTAATGGTTAGCCCTGGCGACAATTACTTCTCCTTGATGTTTGAATTTAAGAAGCTGATGTATAAGGGATGCCACAACACCAATTTCTACCAACCAAGACCTCCCCAGAATTAATGGTTGGGCCATGTCTTGCTCCATTATTATCACTATGGTAATACTGGTAAGGGGTCCTATGGTAACATCCATCAGGACGGTTCCAATTGCTTCGCTTTGACTTTTGTCGTAAACTGCACAGGTGAAGCGATACTTGGTGATCTCATTTTCTTTTATGTTTAGATAGTCAAGAGTAGATAAGGAATAGACATTCCGACTGGCACCAATATTCTTCGAAGCAAGTAGTTGTTGATGTATGTAGTGATGATTAATGAGTGTGAACGCTCTTCTAGTGTAGGTAGCTCTTCATCCCGGAGGACTATATTTTTCTTCTCAAAGCTTGCAACGACTTTTCTTGATAGTTCAAATGGATCTAATTTAGGTTGCTTGTTCATGGGGAGGAAATTAGAGTGGTCACGAGCGACGAGATCATTGGCTTCTTCCTCATCTTGCTAACTATCCCATGTGTCATCTGTTTGAGTCTTCCATTTTAGCGAATCTTCCTTGGATGCACTTGAGTCCTCCTCTAACCATGCCCCATGAGCAAGCATTGCCGATGTGCCTAGTTCCTTTTGGTCTTCAGCTGGCTGTTCTGGGTCAAGGTCTGCTTGTATGTACAAGATGATCACCAGCTCTGGAGTTGTTGGTAGGATGTCCTTGACCTCCATGTGGGCTATTGGATGATTGGACATGGAATTCTGATGAATCTACATCTTGTATTGCTTCCCCTAAGTTGCCCTCAATCTCTCTCTAAGCATAGACCACATGATTTTCCTTTGTCATTTAAGTTGTATATCTTGTCCTTGACAGTGAAGCATTCTTCAAGGGTATGTCTGATCTTTTGATGGTATGGATAGTACTAGGATATATCGGCATTGGGGGCATTTGGTTTGGGTGCTAAAGGATGTAGATCTCCACTCTCAACCACATTTTAAATACATCATAGAGTGACTCTGGAAGTGGTGGATAGTTTTACCTCTTGAGTCCTCTGTAGTGTCGTCGTGGAAGGGCATTGTGGTAACTCCTTTGCCCCTATTGTTGTCCTTTATACTGATTGCCTAGTTGCCCCTATTGATCATACATTGGATAACTTGGAAGCTGTTGGTGTTGACACTGTTGGGGTTGTTGCTGGTAAAACTATTGAACTTGGCATGCCCCCTGTTGATACTGTAGCTAATACTGCATTGACTGTCCCTAGTACTGGACTAACTAACATTGATACTAAGTTGGCTGCTCTTGATAGTGAGCTGGTTATCCTTGGACCTAAACTTGATATCGAGACCGGTATTGGGGATTTCTCCCTCCTTTTTGCCCTTGCTAAGTTGAGACCTATGCCATGCTACCTGTGATGCCTTAAAATGTGTACCCTAAGGTCTTCTTCTTGCCCCTTCCATCAAACTCCAACAATGGTAAGTCCTCTTTATTGTGGAGGACTCTTACAACACGTTTGTATTGTTGGGGGAGAGTGTGGATGTCGCCCATTAGCAATCCTGTCATAAGTGTTCCGATGGTGTTTTAGGCGATAATCTCGACTACTTGGTCCTTAGGAATGTAGTATTCAGATCTAGCAGCCATGTCTCTTCATCTACTAGCGAAAGTAACAAAACTTTCATCTGGCTTCATCTTTTCAGCAATTAAGTCTCTTATAGTAAGCTTGTGATGGATGTGGTGGCTATACTGGCTTAGAAAATTTTCTAGTACTGTCTTGAAATCACTGAGGTCAAATGTTGTGAACGTGTTAAACCATCTCAGTACTTCTCTCTCAAGGCTCTTGAATAAGAGGTATATAGTGAGCCCATTGTCATGTTGATAAGGTAGGACGTCCATGGTAAAGGTAGCCAGATGATTCGTTAGATCACTCATTCCATCATACTTCTGCATTTTAGGCATTTTAAATCTAAGTGGTGGACTAAAAGGGGAGAATTTGGAGGTGTCAAAGCCAATCAGTGCTTTAGATGTGATTCCTACTTCTACTAACGCATCTAAGATCATTCTTTTGATATCCAGACCCAAGATAGCTTGTTGCCCTTGGCCTTGATACTCTTGAGTTAGCTGATATTGCTGAGGTTGAGGGTTGTATTGTAGAGAGAAGGGTGAGAGTTGAGCTAGTATGTAGCATGGCTACATGGTTATGGTTGGAGGCGACAATCATAGTTGAGTTGTCCCTAGGTAATGATATGAAGGGTAGCATGGTGGGGACTGCGTGGTTTGTTGATAGATTGGAGTGACCAGAGGATATTGCATGGTGTATTGTGTTGGCATTAGGAAATTTACTGTAAGGCTTAGTAACACAATGTAGGTGCTTCCCAATGTAGGTGTAGCTAATAGGCCCTATAAGTACATGGGGATGGGGTCCCATGCATGAATGGAATTTGTGGTTTAAAGGGGTTATATTGAGCCATGAAGTGGCGGGCTTGATTAGTTGCCCCTTCGGGTAGTTGATGGAAATTAACCAATAGTGGCAATATCATTTGAGTCGTTGCCCTTAGGAGCATTTGTGCGAATGGGGTGCTCCATGGCTAGGAGTAATTTATCTCTCCCTCTCCTTCACTCTCTTCTTTGAAAGACCGATCTTCTGTGTTATTTGGAACAAAAACTACCGAAGTAGGGCCAAGAGAGGAGTAGTTGTATGGTATGGCTACATGAAGAAACTGTCGGCAAGCGTTTGTTTCATGAAACTTGGAGTGTCTGGTTCTTCAGTGTGTGATGTCGAAGTGTTGAAGAAGAACTCGTGTTGGTTTGCAGAACTATCAGCTTGTGTTGTTGATGTTGCGACAATTGACATGCTGGATGTGGCTAACACATTGGAAGAATCGACGTATATATAATGTGCTTCTGCCATCATTGACTCACTTCCTTTATGATTCTTCCTCTAAAACTAGTGCAAGTACTAAAAAATGAAATTACAAACTTCTTTTTATGAGTCTAACTCCTAAATGATTACAAGTACTTTGAAAGGAAAAGAAATTATAGATTTGATGCACTAAAATATAAAAGGAAAGTTGATTACAACTCTTAAAAAAATAACTAATGATTGCAGCCAATTGTTGTCCCTTCAATGTCCCTATAACTTGTTTTTGTACTTGTAACCATGTCGACGACAGCCTCGAAATGATTTCGACACGAAGGCCAAGATACACGAGGGATCGACAAAGTCACGGTAAAAACAATAAAAATAGAAAATGCAAATGCAGGAGTCGCCACCTAGTCTATTAAAATGGAAGACGAGGAAAACCATATAAAACATGCAAATCATGCAATGGAAAAGCAGGTCATAAACCAGAAAAAATGGGTAAGGATCTCTGTTACGCACGAGGAAGGTATTAGGCACCCTCGTGCACCCAATAAATCGGTCTTCTATTGGTTTCTCATTTGCTTATGAAATGTCGACTTTTCAGCCATTGCTGTACGCCCGAGGGCGATATGCCATGCCATGCTTGGTGTCTTGTGTTAAATAAGGGTGCATGATGTGCAGGGGTGTGTCCTAATGCTCAGAAATATCGCTCTTATATCGGGTCAAGTATCGATGCAAAGGTGCTGCATAAATAAGTTCAAGGATCTAAGTATTTTGAGCGATTTATCATCCTTGCTTTGCTATATGCCAAATGCAATCTAACATGCATGGAAATGGCTAAAAATAGAGTTGTGCCTTCCTGATATATCAAAGAAGAAAACCAGGAAAAAACCCAGAAGCAAATCATGTCGAGAAAGCATGCTAAAAAACCATATAAAAACCTACTGTGTGCTACTGAAAACAGGTCGATGCGCCTGTTTGGTGCGCCAGACTGGTGCTCTAGTCTGGTGCGCCCCCTAGGTGCTTCTATGTGGGCCAAAAAGATGTACTGCAGGAAAACAGAAATCCATGCAATGCCCAAATCGCATGAAAATGCATTCTGGAAAGTCATGCCATATAGAATCTTTCGCAAAGCTTGGAAAATATGCCTAAAAAGTGAAAGAAATGCAAATGCAATGACCTGTGGACCTTGTGCTCAAGGGCTGGTAGGCTCACACAGGATCACATGCTAAATGAAAGATACAGGATTAAGCCATGCCACTAGATCATTGGCTGATGCATAAGGTTCTCCATGTTGGAGTAAGATGCAACCAGCCTACCAGATTCTGACTAGGGACTGATTATCCAAAGAGAGAAAACAACTAGGAAACAATTTTGCTTAAAATGGAAAACATGCATGCAAAACCGTGGAATATCAGAGAACCAGCAGTAAAAGAATCAGGCTTAAAGTCATTCAGAAAGCCATGCAAGCAGATATGCAAAAGTGAATGTTTTCCTCTCTGACCAGTCTGGTGCTCCTGCATGGGGCGCTAGAGTGGTGCGCTGGAGAGGTGTGCCACTCTGGTGCGCCATATAGGTGCTCCCTAGAAAATCTGGATCAGACTGCAATCTGATCTAGAGCCTGGCCCAGAATAAAGATGGATGATTTATGCCAATGCATGTTGGTTCATGCAAGTGTTAAGAGCATGATGGGATGCATCTGATCAAAGCTATTTTATTATCATTAGAACAAGATGACTAAATGGGTTCATGGCAAGAACACATGCAAAATGCAAAGGATACAACCATGGAACGAGCAAACCCAATAAAACATGTAAATGATGATCATACTAAGAATATAATAAGGAAAAGATTGCTCATGTAGGCGATATAGTGCAGATTTTTACACTAGAAATAAATTAAACATGTTACAATCAAAGTGTAGAGTTGCATGAAGAGCATCTTGCAAAGAGGATAAATAAATTCATCATAAAATCCTCATGAAGATACAGGAAAAATCAGACCATATATGGAGCTTCTAGCATGCTATTCTATTGCAAAAGAACAAGAAACTAAAGCAAAAGTGAGAAGGGCCTATCTTGTCCGAGATGTTCCTTCAAGAAAGAAAAGAAAGACCCAAGATAATAAGCTCCTTGATGTTTTGGAAGGGCTGAGAATACCTCTGGACGTAAGGGAAAACTTGAGTGCTCAAGTGGATGGTTGCAGAATTCTGGAGAAGGCTAGTGCAGCTGTATATCTCTATCTTTCAAGATGATTCAGCCCCTTCAAATGGTTGCCTATGGGGTCTATATATAAGGATTCCACATGGGTAACTTCTAGGACAACAAGGAGCCTCGTAGACAAAAAAGCCTGGAAGATTCCATGGCATATCGCTGGTAGAGGTAACAGCCATGGGAGGTAGAAAGCCAGCAGCCTGAGAAATGGCTGGGCGCCTGGTATGTGCGCCTGGTTGGTGTGCTAGCTAGGTGTGCTAGGCAAGTGTGCCAGCTAGGTGTGCCTGCTAGTTGTGCTAGGTAGGTGTGCTTGCTAGGTGCTCTCCCCTACCTATCTGGATTTCTAACTGGGCTATGGGCCTGTTATGGGTTTAGGATTGGTTTAGCTAATAGGATTCAAGGGTTAGCCACATCCAAAGCAACATTTGAAAAGCTCATCTATGAGTCACCTCAAAATCGGGGTGTCTACAGTAATTGTTATGCCCAAAGGGCCCTAAGCACAGCGGATTCAAATAGGTTTGGCACGTGTAAAAGGGAAGAATAGAGACCAAAATAGCAATCCACACAAAACAACAAAGGTTTTACGTGGTTTCCCAAAGGTGGGTACGTCCACGGGTGTCTCTCCTTGGTTGCTTTCTAACTTCAAATGGTGGAGTACAAGAGATGAGGAAGGAGGAACAAAGGGATGGTCGTCCCTAGGGCTTGCAGAGCCTCCACACGAAATCTCCTCTTGTTGTCTTACAAAAGAGCCGATCTTAATAAGAGCATTGGATGGCCTTATATAGTGGCTAATCATCCATGACAAAAATGCCCTTACATATATATAATATTCAAGACACATTCACAAATCTCCACCTTGTCTTGAATCAACCTCCACCTAAAATACAAAAAAAGAGAGAGACACCAAAAAAGACTCCGAAGGGTCAGCAGAAACAGTAGACATTTAGTAATTCCAAGCAATGCTTGAGCTTACTCTCCACAACGCCCTTGGTGAACATATCTGCTGGATTCTCTTTAGTGCAAATCTTCAGAATCTTGATCCTGTCCTCATTCCTCAGGAAATAGAACTTAACATCAATATGTTTAGTTCTATCATGAAAAACATTATCTTTGGCA
>JAMKQA010004764.1:0-14137 GCA_024699735.1 Posidonia australis | reverse complement strand
CCCCCCCCCCCCCCCCGAAGTTTGTTTGGAAGATATGATGGGGATAACCCCAGATGAGGTCGAGGGTTGTTGAGATTTCCCAGAGACAGAATTAGAGGGGGTAGGGAGGATCTCAGTAGAGTTGGTAGATTGGATGGTAGAGTTGAGTTCCTAGTCCAGACATTCTTCCCAGATCGTGGTGCCTTGCCCCTTTTGCCACCTCTCCAGCCGTTGTTAGTTTTAAAGGATTTACGATTAGGATTAAGTCCACTAGCTACAGAAGTAGAGGAATTAGAATTTTTGGGCCATGGAGGTAGAGAGGCAGAGGATGCAGTGGAAAGGGGGGCAAATGTCCCCACTGTGCCGAAACTTGACAGGATATACGATCCTACCATATGCATAAAATTTTGTATCAGGGATTTCCAGTCCAAGGCGAATAAGGATCTGAATTCTGACATATCCTAAGAACTTGTACCCATCAATGGTGGTGTCAACCTCTAATAGGTCGGCAAAATCCGAGATCAGAAAACGAAAAACATCAATGTTCCAAAGATGATGTGGGATTCCCTCCATCCTAATCCATATCCTTCTTCCCTGATCGTGAAGACTTCATTTGAATTTACAGACTAGGGGATATAAGAGGCAGAGAGGTTTTGCAGAGAGGAACCGTAAAGGTTCATTGTTTTCCAAGATAGGACAAATGGGAACTTAAAGAGATATTTCCCAAGAGAGAAATCAATAACCTCAACCAAGACAGAGGTTGGCCAGTTAGCTAGAATATGGTCCTCAAGAATGACTTTGTTAAGATAGGAGGAGTGCGTAGTTACTATCACACAAGAAGAAAGGAAGGACAATTGATCACAAACAACGTCAGAGGGGGGGGGATGACAATGGGATTTTGAGGAGATTGTCCCTCCATTCTCAAAGGGTCCTGAAAAAATTTACAGATGGCAATAGAATGAGAAGAAGACTTACACCTTAAATAGCATCCGAAAAACTTGCAGTATTTCTTTGAATGACCTTGAAGGCCACAGGAGAAGCACCTTCCTTGAGACCAATAAAAGCTTACCAGTGGATTAGAAGCTTTTCTTTGGGAAACTACTTCCCAGATCCCCTCTGGATCGCCAACAGCGAGGCTTCAACAATGAACTCCGAGGTAGAGGGAACCGATGTTACTTGAGAGAACTAAGGGTGTTTGGTTGGAGAAGCTAGTGAGGTAAAGCGGGAATCCACACATGGGAGAGAAGGAGAGCATATCTCATCGTCAGAGAAAATGTCGTTGTCAAAGGGAAAAAATGACTTTTCCAGGGAAGTGGGCAGAGAGGGAGTTGAAGAGTTTCCCTCAGAATAGGAGAGAGGGTTGGAATAAAAAATCTCTTTATCAGTATATAAGGCGGCAGAATCATTCACGGTAATCGAGGCGTCATTACATAAATTACCATTGTTTATCAAGTCATCATCCGCATTAAATCCTATTAATGCGTCATTATGAAAATTATTAAAGACACAATCATTATTAAAGTTAAGACTTACTTTATTAGGCGGATAAAACAGCATATAATTCCACACAGTATCCGAAGCATCATTAATGAGCGTCAAACTGTCATAGCCTCGAAGACCACGTCCACTAGAAGCAGCCTTACCAGCGACAAAGTAGTCGTCGACCAGCGGAAGAGATGCCGGAGCCAGAGAAGAAGAAATCCAAATAGGATCAAAAGAAGAGGGGAAAAAACCAATAAGACTAAGATTAAAAGGGTCCGATGCCAGAGCCCTCGATAAGTCACAAACATTAATAATATTATTTGATTTCTCCAGACAATCATCGCAAGAAGAATAATCACAAACAATGCAGTGACTGAATAATATATTTCCCAGGCAGCCAATCTTGCAATAACAAAAACCAGATAGCATATTTAACAATTGGAAGAAGATAGGAATAAAACCAGTAAGTCGATCAGATAGATCCACAACCAAATCAATTTTTGCTCCGGGAAAAGATCCCAGAACAAACTCAACAGAGAAGCATCAGCCCCTCACAGAAGCCTCCGACGGAGATCTACCGCTAGATCTCCCAGGATCGGCCTAGACAAGTCCCACTAAGAGTGGACAGGAAGGAGTAGCGTATGGTGAGGATACCTCACCAGAACCTTATACCTACAAGCCCTCCGTGGAGGAGGGGCTAAGATTTGATGGAGGGCACACCTGGAGGAGGATAAGACAGGCAAGGGAGAGAGCTCCTCATCCTCCAGAAGCCTGGCCTTGAAGGAACGCCAGTCGAATTGAGTGGCTCGACGGAAGAGAGACCGAGAGTTGACACGAGATCGACCGTGGAGCAAATCGCGCAAGGGACGGCAACGACGTTGAGCCATTGTGTTGTTCTCCTGGTAGGTTTTGTGATGCTTTATCATATATGGATAATCCACTGAGACATCATTGAGAATATTTGTTCAGTCGTATTTAAAAGGGAAATTTTCATATAGAAGTCTGAGGTTTGACCAAATATCAGATCGATGCCTTTATTTTTGCCACTCTAGTGTGCATCCCTGAACACTTTTTTTTCAGTTTTGTAGACATATTTTTTGCCACTCTATCGTTACATTTTTAACACATTACCTGAAAAGGCCTCAACCTTGGTAAACTTTTATGGTCAACATAACCATCGTAACCCACATAAGAAGAAATGATCTCTTCTCTCCTTGACCTCTATCTTTTCTCTGTTCTGGTTTCTTCCTCATGAAGAAGACTGAAAAGTCGTCCTCTTTCTTCCTCTCCTCACCTCTAATTCCAGAACCTTACTAAAGAAAGGGAGAATCCGTTTGCAAAAAAAAAAGAAAAAGAAACAAAGAAAGAAAGGGAGAGTCTGAAGAACATCACCCTAGTCATCGTCCACAACTCTAATTAAGAGAAGGTACCTTACCAAAGCCTTCATACGATAATCTGGTTTCCTCATGAGCTCCACATTCCCCAACCACGAGGATTAATTCTTTCATATGATAATTTGGGAGTCACTTTCCTTTTACTCGTCTAGACCACAAGGCATAGAGTGGTCGTTAATCCCAGCGGACAGTGTCCCACTCTCCACAGTACACCATGGACCCATCAACCACGGAGTGATTTGCCTCCAAGTCCTGACCATCGCTACAATGAAATCAATTACCACCTTGTACGTGAAAAGATCAGAGGCAAGCTTCCAGATGTTCGATTCATATCCACTGCCAACAAAATAACAGACACTCAAAAATCCTTTCAGTCACATGAGTTACGAGGTTTACTCAGAAAGAAGCTCAACATGGTTTCACTTCCAACTGAACTTGACAGCTTATATTCTTCCCACTACTATTTGTTATAGGGTCATGTTGTAGAGTCTATAATATTGACAATAATAACTAGTGTAGTATATTCTTTTGTTTTTTTGACAAACGGTAAAATATTCTTTTCTCCATTTACGTACAACAGTATGTAAATGGTATCCCATTGTTATGTTATATACCTATCCATCTACATACCATTATAAAAAAAAAATGAAATTGATAAATAGTTTGCATATGAAGATTTCCATGTATATTTCTACCGTATCACGAATATAGCTTGTGCCAAGATTGTACCAGAACGAGCCAAAATTTTCACTTAGGCATTACTAGAGTGTAGGTATTGTCTGATAACATATTGATAGACATAAAATTCAACTACAAGCTCATATATGCATATACTGTGAACACGGTATTAGAAACTTCACATCGTTGAACAAAATATAAGTCAAGGAACGAAAATCTTAGTTCTTGTTGCACAGAGAGCACTGCAAGGTTTACCTGACCTTTGAAGTAGATGATAACCAAGAAGAAGATAGATAACAATACAAAATTACAAATGCAGTTCATCAGAAATACACATACACATCAAATCTTCACAGCATCAGCAAGAGCAGATGAGGATACAACACAAGGAAACCAGTAGCGACGTACGGCATCCCTATGGCCATCGTCTATCATTGAGAGACCTTCCTGTATTGGAAATAACAATAAAGAGTCAGACAAGGTGAATTCATTGGAACATACTGAAAGAGACAAATGGGAACTGAGCGCACTTCTAATAGAGTTTCAAGGGCATCAGTGGCACGGCCAGAAGGCCATGAAAGCTTCTTCTGAACTTCTTCAATAGTCACATACCCATGAACCTGCAGATGAATCCAACTTCACACTAATAATTGTTTTTAACCAGTGATGCTTTATGCAATTTGCTACATTACCGACACTAAACCATTAAATGAATATTCTAATTTGTAAATTATATCTTTATTGCAATGGGCAAAAAAAAAATCTTGGACGTGTAGATTAATGTGCATTATTTTGGATTGCTGTTTTTGCATTCATTTAGATTGCCCCTTGTTAAACGATGCTCAGTGTACAATATTGATAACAATGGAAGTGAGTAGAAATTTTTTTATGTATAAAAGTGCACAATGTAGACCATAATTCTAGGTGTCCTAAAGCTTTACCAATATTCCAGCCAGAAGTACAGCATGCAAAATAACAAGACATTGCAGGTGGCTGAGTTTGTTCATTTTATCCTAATCTTATATTATAAAATATGTATACTCATTGTATAATATCTTCATTATTTCTTGTCTTGTTCGACCAAAATTTTGATCCTAAAACATAACCACATGAATCCACTTAATGAACCAAAAAACTGCACAACTTTTCTTCTGTTATGGCTAGGCTATATGCAGACCAATTTAAATTACCCTCCACCACTCCAGTTGATCTAAGAAGCCAAAAGATACAAGCTGTTGACAATTACATTAGATTCTTTGAGAGTTAATATAGATTCTGAACTGAAAGAAATTGCTAAAGCCTCATGGTTCAGTTATATATCGTCCAGGTCCAATTACAAAAGGACAAAAGACAAAAGTAATTTAAGGTATTCTTACAGCAAGTATATCTAAATCTAACTAAAATAAGTATGAAATAAAATTTGGTAGTATTGATTCCACAACAGATAAAGAACTAGGGAAAATGATCAATCATAACCTTGTTATCAAAAAAGGATTGCAATTATGTACAACTAATTTGGTTGATGTCAAAAACCAGCAATCTAAATAAATGGAATTATTTAAGAATAAACGCCTCTTCAGCTGTCAACCAATTACTAAAGGCTATTCCCCATGCAATTAGAAATAACAGGAAAGAAACTTAAAAAGGAGGAAAGTGATTACTGAAAATGTGTTAATGTGTAAACAAATGATATACTGTGGGGAGTATTGATGGACAACCTGAGCAAGTTCTAGAATTTCATTATGATCTTTATTCAACTCAGTTGGAACCGACCGAATAAGCTTCTTCTTCCCAACAGAAATGACTTCAAAGCCACTACCAAGTACCTGGGAAATTTGAATATCAACAGTACATGGTCAGTTAGCATAGTGCTATGAAACACCTACAAAAGATGCAATTTTTTGTCAAAAAAGCTTCTCTTACAGAAGAAGAAAGCAAATGTTATTATACTGTAAAAAAATGTATATGCAATACGAAGTTACAATTTTATAAAGGATTACCTTGAGTTTGCTTATTGCACGCAAGCAATCATCTTCTGTCACTGATTCACGAGCAGCTTTTCGTTTTTGACATAATAGATTGCATAGCTCCTGCAAGTTGATCAAACCTCCATTTTCGGGTCTAGTCGCCATGCAAATATCAACAATTTGAACTCCTGCCTAATGAAATACGAATCAAACTAGATAATATATTATTGCCATCAGAAAATGTCATATGACTAGCAGACACATGTAGAAGAATGCTAAAACACCCCTTGGAAGTTTATGGGAACCAAATAATGGTAATTTTAAAACCTACTGTGTTTAAAGCGAATATCCGCTTCCATAAGTGAACGTCCATTTTTTGAATTTCTTTTAAAAAAGTAGTCATTACACTAAAAAAAGATCCATTGGAATCACTTTTTAATACACTTTTGTCTATATATATCACTTCTCCTTTGCTTCTTCTTCACTTATTCAAGTCTCCAAAACTTCATTTTTTCCTCTTCTTCTTCATTGTTCTTCCTTTCTTTTAATCTTCTTTAGTTTTTCGTGATGGATCCGAGAAAACATTCGGAATTACTACATTTCTACATAAAAGATGCACATAATGATAAGTAATACATTTGCAACTATTATCACAGTAGGTTTTGATTTACCACTAACACTCCATCGACTCATCTACATAGGCATATAAGAAAATGTCTACGACTATAGGAATAACGCAAACATGAATGCAACTTTGGCTCCATTTGCCTTTCCCGAAATCAAGCCTAGTGAGGCCTGGTCTGGGCCCAACCCGAATTAAATAGGGCCATGGGCTATGCTAGGACTGAGGGATTTCTAATTTTGGCCTGACCCATCACAACCCAAAATGATTTAGGGTCAGGTCAGACTTACATGTTGCCTTGTCTTCTCGTAGGTTGCCTATGCATCCCTTGTCTTGACTTTCTAGGCAATACTTGCCTTACCTTAGGCAACAATTACCAAAATTGAACTATACATAATCGTAATTGCACGTTTGTTAAAAAATTCTATGGTGTTTTATTCAATAAAAATGTTTTGATATCATTATCTTGTCCATCAATGTGCAATGATACATATTTGATTGAATCTTACTTTATCGTAATTGTGTACAATGCCAAACTAGCACATTAGTAACTATACATTTTACAAGTGCTCTTGGATATTCTAAATTCTTATAACATCAAAATTATGTCATGATATCTGTTTATTTATATTGTTTCTACCTAGGCACTCTAGTGATTGCATAGATGCATGGTTATTGAGGCATTGCCTATGCAACAAGGCGCTATCTATGGGCAAGGCAACAAGTGCCTAGGTAAGTCATAATTAAAAGGCAAGCACCATGGTATAAAGGTGTTGCCTTCCTCACCTAGGCATTCGAACAGGGAAAGGCAAAGGTGCCTTTTGGTGGATTTTAAGAATTAAGATATACACTAATGGATCTCTGATCAGATTCTAAATATAGGATTAATTTTTTTGGGTAAAATCCATATAGCTACAAGATATTCCGTATACTATATTGAAATAAAGGTATTCTCTATCCTATTAAAAATAATATATACTTCAACCCTTTATTTTACATGTCATTTTGAAGTCTACGATTGTATGATTTTTTTTGAAATACATTTTTAATTTGACATATTCTAAAAGATATTGGTTATTACATAATAGTACCTTGTTGCTCGCTATTATTAGCATGTTCAATTGATATACTTATTTACAAGCATGTTTGAATCACCTTTGTTGACTTGTTTTTAAAGTTAAAAACATGAGTAAATTACTTGATGGTAGTTGTACTATCACTAATTTTCAATTTACTACCCACAACTTCAAGCCACATCACTTTGATACCTTGGACTTTGAATTATTTTTTTTAATTAGTATAATTGAGAGTAACAATATTAAAGTTTCGCCAAAGTGACTGTTATGTCCTTTGTTTAATTTCCCTTTTTCTTTCTCTTCCACAAAACCTCATCTTTTTTTTCTTCTGTTCACCAAAGTTCTCACTTCTCTGTTACCAAAGATCTCAGTCATCACCTTCTTAGCCATGGCCCAAGCTCAACACCACCTTGCTCCCAAGTGCAACTTAAACCATAGACCTCTTCCCCTTCTTGTCCAGCCATTGCAGTACCTCAAAATCTCCGGTCATTGGCTGCACTGTTGGAGCAAGCAAGCCCACATGAAGGACCTCCTCCGAGACCTTCTTAGCAAGATCCAACGATGGAGAAGGCAAAGACATTGACGTCATAGAAATGAACAAAACCCTTTGCTTTGTAGAGCTTAAGTGCCACGATCAATGGGAACGTGACCCACTCGGGTGGCTTGGTGAAGTGCTCCAGCTCTTTCCTACTTGTTTGCAACAACTCTGCAAGAGAGCCTAAGAACACAGCCCTAGGCCATAGAATGTGCTGAAGAAGGCACAAAGCGCATCAGCTTCAACTGCCACCAACAAGAGACAGTGGAGGGTGAAGTCATGTAGGACCCATCTGGGCTTGGGCAAAGCATTGCGAAGGAATTCAGCCACTTGCCGCCAGGTCATCAAAGGCCACCTTGAGGTACTAGACCTAATGGTACGCAAGGTCGATGGTGGTGGAGCTTGACAAGGTCAAGGTGTGGGCCAATATCTGCAAGGATCTTTGGGAGTCTATGGATGTTTCTTTGGATGGAGAGGAAGGAGACTTTGTAACCTTTTCCTGTAATGGCCTTGGAGAGCTCAAGGAATAGCATCGTGTGGTCAAAGGCAAGCCATGAGAACACAACTACGTGAAAAGGTTGCTGATAAGCAGTGTCTTCCATGGTAGTGGTGGGCAAATGGAACCAGTAGTATCACAAGGTTTGTATTATCGCTGGAATTGACGAGGCTTGTATTTGTGGGTATTTTCGACCACTAATTATTGTAAAATCCACTCTTACTAACGGAAGTACCACAGTGATTAACAACGAAAGTCTAAGATACCAAAGTAACGTATTTTAAAGTTGAAGGTAGTAAACTAAAAATCAAATAGTATAAGGTACTATCAAGTAATGTACTCTAAAAATGTTGAATATGCTCATATTTTTTTTAAAATAAGAATAATTTCCTTAATACTATCCTCAACTATATCTATTATTTTTCACTTCAGCATCTTCAACTATAAAACCAATCACTCTGGTACCCTTAGCTATTACCATTAGTCAATTTAATCATTCTATTAAAAAATGTTTGGGGAAAAATAAAAGGACAATTATGCTCCCTAATGTATTAAATTAATTAGGACAAAAATCTTTGTCTTCCTTTCTCTCCTTCTTCTTCTCCAAGAACAATCTAGATTCCATCGACACAAACGAGGACACTGTAACAAAAGAATTCCTCCTACTACTGGAGTTGGAGGGCAACAGGCACTTCAAGTTCAACATGCAAAACCTCTCCTTCACCCTCAAGTCCACCGTCAATGCTGAGGATTTCAACAAGTCCAACACCAAGTCCAACACCAAGTCCTTTGTCTCCAACCTCGACAAAGGGCTAGGCTCTGTGGTCCGCACCAAGGACAATGGCTACTTAGCCATTGCCAACCCTTTCAACGTCAAGGTCTAGAGAAGGGAGACGCCCAAGCTCGCAATCCAAATCTTGAAGCTTCTGGTCCTCAAAGACCAAAGTCCTCCATTGGGTTCGAGCTCTTCCAGCAAATGGCAGTGATGGGTCCTAAAGAAGGGAGACGCCCAAGCTCGCAATGTAGATCTCAAAGTTGCTAGTTCTCAAAGGCCATAAATCCTCCATCGGATTCAAGCTCTTCCAGTGAATGGCGGCAATGGGGTCTGAAGCGCTGGGATCCGAGCTCCTCTCCATGACGGTGATGGACGAGCTCATGGGTAAGATAACGGAGCAAATTGGACAGAGGAAATAAAATAGAAAGGCATAACTGACTTTTCATGTGAAAATTTAACGGAGTTATCAAACCTATTGTAAATTGAAACATAATACAAGTTTATGGTACTAGAGTAACTCGTTTTGTAGTTGAAGGTACTAAAGTGAAAAATAGGTATAGTTGAGGGTACTATTAAGGAAATTACTCTTAAAATAAAATACCAGATTTCCATGCCTAGGCCTGCCTAGGAGATCAAGGTGACAAGGCACCCAGCTATAGCCATGCTCGCCTTGGTGTCATGACACCTTAACATTTGGAATTAACTGTAGACAAGAGAAGGCGATTACATAGTGACAAACTGATTGAAAGCATTATAAATTTAAGTGAACATGGCACAAGCTAATGAATAGCCATACCTACTCTTGTATGCCGATCTAAATATAGTGAACAAAATGTACAACTGGACAAATTGTTATCTTGTTGCATGGTATAGGCTAGTTCCCTCTATTTTATCAGTCAACGAGACATAACCCCTTTTTTTTTATCGGTACAACCAAACATATCTTCGAAACTATAGTAAGAGATATATATCCAAGAACACACATCATGCATGTGACGCCACAACAAAATGGTAACAGTCAACACTATCACTAGCCATTTAAAAGGAGAAACGGGAGAAACTGGGGCAAAAAAGAAAATGCTGACCAAGTTCATAGTAGAAGTCACCAATCCCTAACAACTCTGCCCAAAACCCCTTGTTTGAGGCTAGAGGATCCACTCCAACTTTGGCACACATTTCATGAAACTGTGATCTGAACATGGGGTTCTTCCTAATATCATTCTGCAATGGGCACAATTAATTTTCAGTGGAGAGAGTAATTCATCAATGGCAAAAAAAAAAAAAAAAAAACAGAAAAAATCGAACCTTGTGTTTGCGAGCGAACTCTTCTAGCTGGGAGCGGAAGGTGGCGAGCTGCTCCTTCATGAGGTCCGTCCTCACCTTGGCAACATTCTCACCGACCAATCGGAAGTTCTCCTTAAAAAACGAGGATGGGGAAAAAATATCAGAAGGAAAGAGGTAAAGGAAACTGGAAGAAGCAAATATGCATGTGTACATAAAGCCATCGGTACCCGAGAAGCAGCGGCGCTCTGCAAACCGGCGATTCCAGGCCTTCTCCTCATTGCTCCGGGGGCCGAGAAAGGGAAAAGGAAGGACGGGAACGAGAGACTCGTGACTCGGGTCGTTGGGGGAGGAGGAAGAGGCGGACGGGCGGAGACGAACGAGGAAATGAACTCCATGGTGAAAGTGTTGGATCCATGTACCCGACAGAAATTAACCCGTCTGAGATTTTGAATAGCTTTTCTAGTCTCCGATTTCGTCATCATCTGAATCCGAAAGGATTATTTGTCGTCAAGAGGAAAAGGGTAGAAGTAACTAGTGGTGGACGTTGCCTTGACATGAAAATCGAATCAACTCGACGCATGTAGGTAGGTAGGTTAAGTCAGATTTTTTGGAATATGGATTAGATATAGATTAAAAAATTTAAAATTTAAACTTTTTTAATTGAATATATATTTTAAGAATAGATTATCTAACTTGATTCGAAATCCAAATGTATGTATGTAGTTATTTATATTTATAAATATATATTATATATAAAATTATTTATTTATAAAATTTTAATATTTTCTTTCCAAAACTCTATCTCAAATTTGAACTTTCTTGTAGTTCACCAAGTAAAAACAAAAGAGCTAAATTATTCATTATTTTGTCATGAATTATTTATAAATTTTAAAATAATAATTTATATTATTCAAGAAATACTAATAAATCATGTCTTCGTTCAATGCAACCAAATTATTCACCATTTTTATACAATATGTTTGCTATTAGTAATTTATATTATTCAAAGAATACTAGTAAATCGTATCTTTGTCACGATATAACTAAATTGTTCGTCATTTTATGTTTATCAATAGTGTTGTATATTTTTATACAATATGTTATAAATATAATCTTTAGTTCTTAATAGGCACGTATAAAACCCGAAAACTGATCTTACCTAGCTCGAAGTTTGTGAGTCAGGTTACGTTAGGTTTAGACTGAGGTTGGGTTGAGTATGATCTAAAATTATCTAATCTAAACAATTTGAATTAAGTGGTAGGTTCATCATTAATTCGATCCAATGTAACTCATGTACATTCCTAAAAAAAACAGGAAAATACACAAAAAAAGGAATAATGTAGTAGGTAGGGGTAGATTGGTCTTTTCATTTCTTGAAGTAGAAGTTGACCCTAGGTTGGTTATTTGGTCGTAACGAAAGAGTCTCTAAGTTATATGTTGATATTTAAGGTAATATACAAATAATTTTCTATTTCTTAAAGGTATCAGAGTTATTCAATATGTTCTCGAAGACACCCAAGCAAAAATCATTTTAATGTTGAGAGTCTCATCGTCCTCTTGCCCAACCAATCTAACACTTGAGGATTTTACGTAGGATAAATTATAGTTTACTTATTTTAATTATTTGTATTTTTTAACTTAATATCTTTTTTTATTAGAACTTGTCTCTTTTAACTACTTCTGTTTATAAACAATAATATCCTTGTCATCAGGTTTCAAGAATTCCAGTATTTTATTTAGACAAATTTATCATTCTTCTCATCTTCTTTCATTTATCCCTTCAATTATTTGAATTTTTTAACTTAATATCTTAAATTTTTTTTATTACAATTTATCCTCCTCAATTATCTTTGTTAAATAATAAGACTCTTCTATCAAGTTGGAAAAGCCACATGACCTTTACAATATTTTTTTAAAATAAATTTGTCCTTCGTTCCCTTCTTTTTCTTCTTCATCTTCTTCTCTCTTTTTTTACGTCATAAATCTTAAATCCAACTTTACCATCACGTACCATGTTACAAAACTTGAATAATTGAGGGAGGTAAACTGTAATTTAACCCTTGAGGAGGCAAGTTCTAATGAAAATGTTTAAAGTACTAAGCTGAAACATGTAAATAGTTAGAAGGGTAAATTGCAATTTAAACCTTATAATGGTAAATTTAGAGGGTAAAATAGTCAAATAATGCAAAATTTTAACGTCTTTTACCCAAAAAGAAGATTTGTTGTAATTTAGTATAGTTAAAGGGGCAAATTATAACTAAAAAAGTTTAAGATACTAAACTAAAAAACATGAATAATGAGAAAAATAAACTCTAATTTATCCTTTTATGTAAGAAGAAAGCCTAACCAACTAAATATTTTGAACTCATGGAGTAAGAAAATGGTTCGCGGTAGGTGACCTAATTTTGTGTACAAGTCTTACCGAATATCAAGACAATGATTTACTTCTTTATATTGTTATTTATATACCGTAGCATGATATCTATATTACTTAAAAAAAAAAAATTAATTTTTAATCTCTTTACAATATTGACACTTGTTATGATAAGTCTACAAAACTTGACATATGACATGATATAGATTGAGATTTTTCATTTTCTCAAATATCTTTTAATTCCATCTTTTCAAGATTTAATGACAACTTATTGAAAATAAATTAATTTTTAAACATATTGTAACATTTCAATTTCTCAATATTATTCCAGTCCATGTGTATTGTTTTAAATTAAGTATTTATATGATTTATATTTTTTATTAATCATCGTCAATAGTACCACCTACACATTTTAAGTGTCCAAATTCTTTAATCTTGAATCATATATTATTTAATATCAATCACGTATATTATTTATTTAGTTTACTCTCATTTGTCCATGAATTATATATATATTCCATCTTTTTTATTACACATATAAATCAATTTGAGTTAATTACACCTCCTTATCTAATTTTGTTCTTTTGATTTTTCATTTTCAACGAGTTAGTTCTCAACTCCTACTAATTATCACATTAAATCAACTATAACAATGAAAGAATTTCTTTGAATAAAATGACTACATGTCAAATAGGAGTCTTGAGATGAAATATCTTTTAAACATATATAGTTTGAATATTTGTCGGAGAATGTGACTATTTAAGTTTTTATGTATGCATATTTCAAAAACACACTTGGATTAAACCTTAGAAATTTTGGACATATAATTACTATTTTGAAGTTGTAATTTTAGCTGATTTTAAACAATATTATTAATTTTCCAACAAATAGTGCATGTTATTTAGAAATTCATATTATGTTACAAAAAATAATTCATATTATAGTGGATTTTTTAATATTTCTTAGAATAAATATATTTAAAAATTATAGAATATATGGGCTAATAATGTTAATATTAAACAATGTTTTGGGATATTTAACTTTTAGTCATTTAGTTTTATAATCTTTACAAAATTTTAATTTCAAATAAGTAAATAATTAATGTTGTAGACACCCCAATTTTGAGCTTATATGGCAGCAGGCTCCTCCGGTTGATGCTCTGGTCGCAACCACCAAAACCCTAGCTCACATAAGCCCAATTAGGTTCACACTAGCCCACATGACCTAATAAAACACTAAAACAAAGTAAAATTCACTGAAAAGTAAATAAAACACTTAATCCAGCTAAAATCCACCCAAAACCCTAACAAGAACCCTAATCCAATTAAATCCATTTAAAAATCCAGCCATAAATCCTAATCCACTTAATCCAGCTAAAATCCAGCTAAAATCCACTTAAAATCCACCCAAAACCCTAATTAATCAAATTTTTAAACCCTAATCAAGTGAAAAGAAATAAAATCCATTAAATAAAG